>JARJCX010000195.1:0-284714 GCA_029282285.1 Mycena rebaudengoi | reverse complement strand
GGGACGTCTAATATGAAGTTCTGCCTGAACGGCGGGCTGCTGCTGGGCACGGTTGGTGAGTCCCGCCGCTGTGTGATGTATTTTGACGGACAGCTGATTGGTGGAATTGTAGATGGTGCGAACATCGAGATCGCGGAGGAGGTTGGGGAGAGCAATGTCTGTGAGTATCTGGCTCTTATATGCCTATCCCTTCGCGCAGAGACTGACTTTTTCATGCAGTTTTCTTCGGCCATTTGACGCCGTGAGTTGTACTCGGCATACGGAAGCGCGATGTGTACTGATCACGCCTTTTTCTCTCCAGGGCCGTCGAGGACCTCCGCTACCAGCACACCTACCACCCGGTTCCCATCGAGGAGAAGTGCCCCGCGCTCGCGCATGTCCTAACCAGGTCTCCGCAGGCCTCTTTGGGGACACGCATGTCTACGAGCCGCTCCTCAATACGATCCGGCAGGGTGACCACTACCTCCTCTCCGACGACTTTGATTCCTGTGAGCAGCAGCGTACTCCCCTCGCGCTTCCTGCTGTGCTAACTATACGATGAACAGACATCGCCGCGTTGGCGATGGTGGATGAGGCGTATCTCGACAGGACGGAGTGGTGAAGAAGTCCATCAGGACCTCCGCCAAGGTGGGTTTAAGCGCATGCTGCCGGCGCTTCGTATATGCTGACCCCGTCAACTCGATAGATGGGCAAGTTCAGCTCGGACAGGGCTATCAACGAGTACGCCGAGGCTTACTGGAACATCGAGGCGCTGCATGTGGTCTGATTGATACATGGCTTGCGCGGGGGGGGGGATACTACTGTACGTGCCGCACGAAAATACAAAGTGGGTAAGAATAAATTGTATGGACTTGGGGGGGGGTGGTGCGTCTTGTGCATGTACTATGTAGGACTACTGTGTTGTTGACTCTCGCGCCCTCGATGATAAATGAAACTGGGCTTTTTTGTGACTGCTCTTTACCTCAGTTTTTTTGAATCCGGTACTCATCGGGTGTGGGGCCTCGACATTTCTGGCGACAAGCGGCCATCTGATCTCGTGACCCGCGTTTGTGGATGATTGTTTCTCTTTAAGTTTTTGTCTTATCCTCTCACCCAAGTGTTTGGCAAGCGACAAGCCACAGCCTTTAGGCTGTTTGCGGACCCGCAATTGCCGCCGCCACTAGCGCGACAACCCCATGAAGCCGCTCTACGAACTCTTGTGCTGTTCAAATTCCGCGGTCATTAGCCGCCGCCTGCCCCTTGGCTGCCCCGCAATTACTGCTCTGAATCCTCAGTCCGAAATAGACACCTCATTACCAAGTCAGATCTTGTGACGCTGGCGCTTGGTCGACGAAGCGCTCGCTCAACAGCTTTGTTCTCAAGGTTACAGGCAGTATAAGTAAGGAGCCCTCTCACCTGTACGTCCCCTTCATTCTGCAGTGCCGCCATGTCCCTTCGTTTCCGATCTTGGGAGATCAATTTTCACTTTCGGTTCAGCTTCGAAGTGCGATCTCGGAATGGTCCTGCGGAGCTCGCAAGCCCAGGAGGCGGTGAAGCAGAGAAATCGCCAATGGTGCGACAGGGCCCTGTGCGCGTCAAAGAGGGCAGACTGAGGAACTGCTGCGGTGAAGTGGGTGTGTTGACGGAGTCTACCCTGGCGCTCTACAAATCCCAGGCGAGTCTGTTCATCGAGCTACTCTCCGCCGTCTCAACGATAGTTCTTCCTGATAGGGTCCGGGCCAGCGTCCTCGAGTCGTCATTTCGCTGCGTGATGTTACAAGTGTGGAGCGCCACCGAAGACAATCATCACGACCTCATTCTCGAAATTAGAGGGCCCAAGCGCTACTTGTTGAAATTCAAGAATGATAATGAATTATATGGTGCGCATAGTTTGTTCTGTGCACGACTAATTCCTCTCATTTCTCTTTCTTAGACTGGAAAGACGACATCTCCCCGCTACTCTGTTGGCTTGGATGTGACCCTTCCGCGAATGTTCGTACATCGCGTGCACGTTGGATTCGATCATGTCAGCGGCAAGTACACTGTGGGTGTCCCTTATTGTTTTTTTTGATGATCAACGCCTGCTTAAGTATATGAACCAGGGTGTTCCCCTGGAATGGGCGCATATTGTAGAACAACCTCCTCCATACAAGCGGGCGTTACCGCAAGTGCCGCAGGCAAATGCCCGGCCAGTGCCGCAGGCGAATATTCCTGAAGATGTGAAGAGCGATGAGATCTCAGATCCGTACGATAATTATGGATTTGCATTGTAATTCCGTAGTCTGTGGGTGATGGAGTCGTGGTGACCTGGCGCCATTTATACACATAAATACACAGGGTCTTGAACGCAGACGTCTGAAATTGGGAATTTGCGGCTCAGAGAGATGCCCTTCAATGAAATCCTCTGCTAGTGAGTGCATCTCGCCCAGCTAATTACAATCACTCCCGAGTTGTTTGTGTCGTTTGAACGGTGAGCAAAGCTGAGCTAACACGTGATCGTGAAAATGCAACCACAATTTTGCCACAATCCCACCAAAATGTGTACGCCTCACGTTCAGCGGTACGTATACGTATAGTCGATTGGAGAGTATTTTCGTGGTCTTGAAGAATCGTCTAGCATATCGGCATGGTTGTGAACTGAAGTCACCACAATAACAGCCACTGTCAGCCAACATGTCAGCCACACCAGCGGAAAACATTCTCCGTTCTTTTCTGTTCTTACCACCACATCCTACCCTCACCACATCCTCTATCCTATCCTCCAGGTCTTCAGCGGCGACTACCATGGCCAGCTTCTCCATCACCCTCCTCGGCTCCATATCACGGATATTCTTTCCGTCCACCGCCCCTCGCCCAGGCTTACTCCCCAGCAGCCACAGCGACCCCGACATGTGCACCACACGCATCGCCGCTCACACGCAATGCCGGCTATCCAGCTCTGCGAGTATGCATCCCCGCCCCACCAGCGTCCTCGAAGGGTACTGGGGCTGGCACGCGCCCGACAGCAAGATAATTCTGCGGCATAAAGTATCGGACGAGCCGCCCGAGCACGCGGGCCTCAAAGTGAGTTATTCTCCAGCACAGACGCAAAACCAGTATCTGATGGAAGTACCAGGCTTTACCCGACGTCCAGATGACGGATTCCCTAGTCGTGTTAGCGTGTCAGCCACCTCGTACGTCCCCACACAAAACGGCTGCCCAAATGCAAGCACCACGCAACGGACAATTCGACGACGCGGACACGACCTTCGCATCGACGCCGGAATGCTCCTTCGACGTCTCCGCCATCAGCGACACCTCCACGTCGCTCTCCGACGAAACCGACTCCGACACCTCCCATACCCTCCCTTCTTCCGTCTGCAGCCCGCCCACTCGGCCTCGGACTCAGCGGCATCTTCAACGCCGACGGCTCAGAGTTCGACGGGCTGGGTGTCCTCTCCTTCGGCTGTCGCAGTCCCGGCCAAGGACGAACCGCATCGAGAGGGGAGGATTCCGGCGGCCCTCTCGCGCATCTTCCGCAAAGAAGCAGCCTGGACATGGGCAGCGGACCCCCAGCATCGCGAGCTGACGGTCATCCAGGAAGGGGAGGAAGACGAGGAGACGATCACTCATTCTTGTGTGCGAAACGAGCAGCTGCCAAAGAAGAATTTGAAGATCCAAGGTGGCGGCCACCCACGAACGCCGCGCGATCTGTCGAGGGTCACCACCATCTCCAGCGAACTCAAGCGGAATACGCCGCGCGTCAGATCGTCATCCCCTGCTGTGTTTGCGCCTGCACCTGCGCCGCATAAGAAGTCCGTGTCTTCTTCGCCCATGCGAGTTGAAGTTCCAGGATGGCGCGTTTGAATGGAGTTGAGTCGTGGCCAGAGTTCCGCTCCTTCTTTCTTCTTTGCATCGGCATCCTGCGTTGCCTCTGTATTCAATTCTTGTATCAATGTATGCATTATGAGTGTTGGCTGATGATCAACTCAGGCCGTGACTGTATGTCCTATGTTGCCGTCGGCGCAGCTCGGTTTGTGTTCGCGCTCGGATCTCCTCTCGCAGCCATAGCTTCGTCATAAGCTCCACGCAGTCCCATTATAGTCGTGAGTCTGTTGCACCGAGAATATGTAAGAAGCACAACAGCTCGCGCTGTTCGACAGGCCCAGACTCGCTGCGAGCGTCAAAGACTAGTAGACTATGCGCACAAACGAAAAATACCTGGCCGCGCGTACAGCATCACTGTGGTTTGTATTCGGTTTGTTCGAGCACATGTTCCATTCTGTCCAAGGACGTGGTGCACGGAAACGCAAAGTCGCCGTCCAATTCCCAAGAATTCCCAGGATCCCACCAACTCTCAGGCTGGACGAGTCGCCTTGGAATGCGATAGAAACACGTCGATGATCCCAAGATCCATCGTAGCAGACATAGGGTGACGAGTCTGTGACGAGTTATATGGCGGGCAGAATCCCCAAAGGTTGGTGGTTGGTTGGTCAAGCTTGTTGATTGTTGTTTTCGGAATCCGGATAGACCCGTGACCGGGCCGATACTCCGGAAGTTCAACTTGCCTTGTTGGGATCTCCTCTTTACTGCAGCGCCAAACGCCTAATTATCATTTAGGCACTTTCAGATCAAGGGGGAAAACTCCGTATATATTTGATTAAACAAGTTTCTGTGCTCTCCAACCGTCACGCTGGCGTCTGAGTCTACTAAATTCGGACTTCAGCTTGGTGACAGGGTCTGGGCTCCATTATACCAGCTGATTATGCATTCACAAATGCTCTTGCTTAATAATATCGGCTGCCTGCCGCTTCTTAGCATTTTACGCAACCGAGTTGTATCCATTAACTCACCTTTTCTGCAATTGCATACACAGTGGCTTGAATGTGAGCCGAAATGTTCACCGGAATTATAGAAGCATCGACCTAGACTTCCAATTAGCGCCCCAGGAAAGCTATATATTTATAGCACTGACCACTCGAAGGTTCGCAGTCCCGTAGACTTTCAATGAGGGGTCCACAACCCCACCCTTCTCCCTGGGTAGCATACTCGCCGTCCCAATCGGATGGGCCACCGTTCCAATTGACCTATGGATAAATTCCGTGATTTCCTCGTCCGTTTTCACCTCTGGACCAGGAACAACTTCTCGCGCCCCAACACGCTTCATGGTGTCCGACGCTATTAGTCTTCGGGCGAATTTGATGGCGCACAGCAGCATTCCTACATCAACCGAGTTATTCAGAATACAGTGGTCAATTGTCGGCGCAGAAAAACGGATCGGGGGAGGCAATATGGACCGTCCCCTTGGAGAAGGCGTGCATGAGCCCCAACAGCAAGGAGAAGTAACTTTTTCCCGCCTCCGCTGTTGTCTCTACTCTGGGAAGCAATCCAGCAAACAGGGCTACTCTGCAAAAGTGCATCAGAAAATGCAACAACAGGTAGATATCTTCGGGACATACTCAATGAATGGGACCTTGTCCTCTTTCAACCATCCTTTCTCAATATGCCATTCGTCATCGAGAGAGCTAGCCTCGCGATGGATCCCAGCAGTGTCTTCGCCGAGATGTTTTTGGAGTGGGAAAGAATAGATGGTGCTTGTAGTTCCTGATAGCATTCCGCCTTGAGTTTCCTCACTAATAAGTATCAGATAAACGCCGAGCTCTTTATGAAGGAACCACCCACTAAACTCTCAATTCTGTAGCTGCTCGCACAGGGTCCTGTAGCGCCTCCAGAGACTCATACTCTGGGTTCGTTTCCGCTACGAAAGGGCACCAAAAGTGATCCTGACGAGCTTATGAATATATTTCTATTGTAGCTTGGGAATTAATGACCTCTGCAACAGAGCATTAATTCACTTGGGAATGACTCAAGATAATAAGAAACGTATTCACGTAGATTTTTTCCGACTCCTGGTATCTCCAAAACCATAGGGACTCCCTTGCCGTTTAGAATTTTCTTATCACCTATACCTAATTAAGGATGAGGCTCCGTCTATGCAGACGATGACTCGACAATGGCAAACCTGACAATTCGAGCAGCTGTGGGGTTTTAAAGCTACCTGTGCCAGTCTTAAATTTAGCTTCGTCCAGGCGCATGTACAAAACATCTCACCTGCGCAAACTAACACCTCTAATTTGGCGGAGACCAGGTGCAGCTGACCATCTTTATGATACTCAATACCCGAGGCGACAATTTTACCTGCGGCATCAGAGGAAGAGTTAAAGAGAATGCGAGTTGCCTGAGCTCCGGTGATAACCACGAGGTTTGGCTTTGCCTTGTTAGGTTCGTAGTATGCCTGCAAATATGATCATTTATGAATGGAGGAACATTTTTGTGGAATAGCTGGTACCGATGCAGAGGAACTACGCTTTGCACTCGAATCGATCGAATGACTGCCAGTCCACACTCCTGTGTTATTCCCGGAAAACTGAAATGTAATATTAATAATGAGACCATGCAGAGATAATCGGACCCTACGCTGTCAGGGTTATGTGGCACTCCGAGTAACTCCATGGCTTCCATCAACGGTGTGTGCACTGGCTGAACGACTCTCGGCAAGGTCCGTTGAAGGGGGCCATTCGTTCCGTGGGCATCCGAGTTCACTTTGAGGTTGAACTTTGAAATTTCTTCGGCACTGGGGCTGAACGTTTCTGACTACAAGGCTCAGCTTGACAACCTTGAGGGCCTAGTGATATCCGCGAATACCTTGTTAAAATATTTGCGTAAACTCTCCCAGTTCCATCCAGGCGATCCGAGAGTTTCGAACGCTAAAATGATCCAAATTGGCTTCATGTGGATTTAGTCAGTGCAGATAACGGACCATCGTACTCCAAAGCATGGCCCCTACAACAATTTCAGAGGCAAGCGGAGCATGAGCGAACAAACCCTTCACCTTCCGAGGGCCATCAAATTTAGCTGGCCTTGCTCAGTATCTATCTCCAAAATAATAAGACGCGCACTATGCTAGACCCGCCGAGTCCCTTCCCCCTGCACACATTGTTACACGAGGACACGGCAAGTTCAACATTTGTTGGCTCACCTAGGCAAATAAAATGCTTTCCCGTTTGCATTCACCTGCGGCGCCGATACATGACCCCAGTCGACTGCCGGATTACCTATGTTCTTTAAGCAGAAACCTGTAGTCATTTGACTATTAGATATTCACTTTATCGTGATGTGAATACATACCGGGGACTAGGCAATCCAACTGCACTGTAACATCTTCGCCGGCCTCTAGAACACAAATGTTGACGGATGGATCCTCGACCAGACGCGTCGCAACAACCAAGCCGGCAGTTCCTCCTCCAACGACAACATAATCAAAGCTAGTAGTTGTGCTCATTGTGAGGAAGTGTGAGGGAAAGAAACAGAATTGGAGTACCGCCCGCAACTCCCCCGATTTGTATTGGCGATATCGCCGGAAAGGATAGATCTGGAATAATTACATCAGTTTCGACGGCATCGGGATTATAATCACCTGTATATTAAGAGAGTGAATAAAGGAACTTTTTACCGTAACTTGGAACTTTACTTACGTGCCAGTTTAACCGCAGTGTTGAGTCGATCAGTATAGCTCGGCTCAATACCAGCTTCTTTTTCTGGAATTCTATGACTCTATTCGGTCCAGCATAATCCGAGATCGAAACGCGTTTGACGTGTCAACTTCCCTTGGGATTTCATCTTCAGAAGTCCCTCAGATAGAGACTTGTCGCGGTTTCATCACGTCAATTTTATTATATTACATTTTATTCGTGTATGCAAGAACTTCGGCGTCTATGTCTGGTCAAGAACAAACACCTCCCCTACGCAGCGCTTTATGTGTGTTTTTAGCGAGGTGGAGGCAAAATGAAATTTACATTGTTCAAAGACTTTCCACAAATGCAGACGCACACAGGTACACATTTTTCAGGACCATTTAGACAGTTCAACAGATAGATTTTGCAATTAAAATCAATTATTATCATGTGATACATTTTTGCGCCTGGAAATTGTTTGCCATGAAATTTCAACGCATTATTTGATGCATTGGGTGACTTTCCATAACGATAAAATAGTCCTGAACAATATCCGAGCTTGTTTGAGAGTGCCATTGATAGAATCAAATCAGTTAGTCGTAATATTCTTGTGGGAAGCACAACAGAAATATTATTTGCCTCATCCACCCATATCTATTACTTTCTTGTCTGGTTCCATGAGCACCACATCTTCACGTCACCATACTCTGCTGGAGAATAATCTTTGGGAGCTTCGTGGCTTAGACGTCGCAAGACACGTAAATACGCGTCGGAGACACGTAATGGACGCGTCGAGACGCGTCGCGGGCGTACATGAACGCGTGGATGATGCCCAGGAAGCTGAAACCCCGCAGTGCAAAAGTGTTTTTAGACGTTTCAGATTCGCAAAGGCATACTCCACGTTACTCACGCCCCAGTTGTGGAAGGATTTGACCCAAATGGGTTATTCAGGAAATTCTGCGTCTATTGGAATCTGTCCGAGGGGTCGGTACCCCCTGGACAGATTTCTACAGATTCAAATAGGTTCACAATGAATTGTGTACGTTCAAAGTGATGGAGTCCTGACAGCTATCTCGGCATCGCGGCGGAAATTGCTCAAATACTCCCCAGGAATATTTTATCGTTATGGAAAGTCACCCATTATTTGGCCGCGCTAGATCCTTTTCTCTAAAGAGTTTGCCTTTTTTTTATGGAAAGCATATCTGTTGGTAGATACTCTGAGTCTCAAAAATATCCTATGTTAAGTGGAATGAAATCACACGGTACCCGGTGCACACTTCTCGGTGGTACCATTCAAATGGTCCGCTTTCGGTTCCTCATTGGAGGTCCGAGATCATCGGAGATATACTGGCTCTACAGTATAGCTCGGCTTAACACCAGCTTCTTTTTCTGGAATCCCATGACTCTATTCGGTCCAGCATAATCCGAGATCGGGATACGTTAAAGTCTCTCAGAATGATCCTCGTAAGTTATAAAATATTAGTGGAAGAGGAGGATTGCCGGCCCGCGGTCCCAAATTGAAACGGCCGGGGCCCGGTGGAGATTCACTTGTTTCAAATTTATTATATTATACTAGAATGTGCCCGCGAATAAATTCGCAGAAAACATGGTCTCACTTTGGAGTAATTAAAAGCTCAACAGCAGCTAAATCCATGGAAAAACTGAAAATGTGGTTGAGCTACACCAACTTTGCTTTGAGCTTCTCGCCACTCAATGAATCAAATCACTAATTTCAGGATTTGATTTTAGGTCAAGCTCTCCCTCTTCGTTATAGCTTTCCCCGTCATCCAAGTTCAGCATCACACCCAGCAGCTTCTTATTTTATTCTCATCCTCTCAATTTGCCGTCGAAGGATCTGGCCATGTCATGATGAGCCTATGAGCCAGTTAAGTTGGCCACATTCAACGTGAGCTTTTGTAGTTGGCGAGACATGTGTGTTGGACCTGTTATGGCTTCACCAGCTTCTTTGACGGAATAATATATTTTGAACTGGTGTCGGCTCCTTCTGCTTTGTTTCCTGGGCCCTTAGATGTGGTTAAGCAGTGTAGACCGATGGCATAATAAATTGAATACGGGTCGCTTGGTATCTTCGAACTTGGTGAGAAATCCATTTAAGCTCCCTCGGCTTTTTTCCTTCTCAGGCTGTTGCTCACGCTTCTGCTTGCTAATCATGGCACAATAAATTGAGAGTGTCCTTAGTTGAACGGGGTGCCGCCCAAGTTGATTGTGGCAGATGATTTGGTTGTGTGCCGAGCGCGTCGGAACTTGGTGAGCGAGACTGTTGAACCAAATCTGGGTGGGAAGAAGTGTGGAAGAGCCCGAGGAAGGGCGACCGTGTGCATTTGGAACATCATGGAAAAGTTCTTTAGGAATCGTTTTGTATTATAGTATAAGATTTATTCGTGCATTCAAGAACTTCAGTGTTTATCGGTCTAGTCAAGAAGAATCACCTAGCGCTTTATGTGTGTTTTTAGCGAGGTGGAGGTAAAATTAAATTTGCATTCTGAAGACTCTCTGCCACGGAAGTCTATGCCCCACGGAAACTTGAGGGAACCTCACGAAACAGTGGTGAATAATTAATTCACAGAGAGTTGAAATTCACTCTAAGCAACAACCGCAGGGCTGGCAGGACTGACTGGCTGCAGGTACCCGTCAAAAAAAGCGAAAAAAATGTGAAACTGCTGGAGTCGAAGAAGCAGAAAGCAAAACCCCAATTCCGCTTCTCGTGTCAAGTGGAATCCTCCGCTAGAAGTGAAAAGGATTGAGATGCGCTACTTAAATGAATAAAATCACTGTTGCCTGCATTTCCTGACTCTGAGAACGCCTTTTAATTCATTGCTTCATTAGCTAGTTTGTCACACGGCCCAAAATTCACCAGACCTACGTAGAAATGAATAACTCTTTCCTCGGAATCCTGTCTGCAGGCTCAACTTGTGCATCCTCTCCATTATTTGTACTGCCAACGTCTCTAGAATCCAACCGGGTGAGAAGGGAATGGACTAGACTCGTGACCAGTCCGTAAACAAAATACCGAAAAAATGTGGCAAGCACTTCGGCTGTTTACAGACTGGTACATCTCGGGATCGTGCATCGGGCTGACAGCGGAGATTGAAATTTTGCTGAGGCCCTTGTTCTCTCTTGCACTTTGCCCATAAACCAAATTCGAATTATCAAGAACTTTTATATGCTAGAAATAAACACATTTGCCTCCTCAGAATATTTTTAATTGTATGTGGAAGAGATGGAAAGGGCATCAACTTTAGGGCAGAATTGATCGTTTTTGATCGCTCGCTTTTCGGCCGATCACGGCACCTGCCAAAATTTCAAACTCCGTTGGCAGCTCGATCCCCTTTCCCGAGGTGTACCAGTCTGTAAAACACCGAAGTGCTTGCCACATATTTTCGGCAATTGTTTTACAGACTGGTTACGAGTCTAGGAATGGACGTGGTTTACGGCCATCTTTTATGTTTGTTAAACATGCTAACACAATTATTCCAGGTGCCACCTGTGCGACTGCCAGGACAAGCTTGAAACAGCCCAATGCAACGTCCCGAGTTGTACCAGTCTGCAACCATTGAAATCTCGGTGGACAGTAGAGCATTGCACACTCAAGGCCGCCGCACTGCACATACAGAAAGCTCTCAAACCAGATTCCGCGACGATTTCCGATCTGCATGCACTCCGTCAGGACGGATTGGATCTTTTGTTATTGGAGGGAACGGAAGCACTTATCGAAATGAAAAATTGGAATTTCAGAACGACGTGGAACTGAAGTCGACGACTTACTTCCTGTTAAATAATCTGTTCTGTAAGTTATTTTCCATCCTGTCTGCATTAGAGCATATTAGTTGCTCTGAAAGTTGGATTATGAGGTGTAATTCTTGGATTAAAGATTTTTGTGGAGCAATTTTATTCCAGCGGTCCGCTAACACCGTGTCCAAACGTGGCCGTCAAAGCTGCGCTCCACAACATGACGCGTTACACTTTTCTCAAGGTTGGATTATTCGCCCTTTTACTTGGATTATAAAAGCCGTTTTTGAGGGGCAACTAATATGCTCTATTCAAACACAATCTTAATCTTATACCGGTGTATAAAGGACTTGCCGTTCGGACGAACGTGACGTGGAGCGTTCAACAATTACTCCGTACTAGTTCTCTGACTCACAACCCGATCATGATGTTGATCACAACCTTATTCGGTCGGCCCTCTCTGAAAGCTGTTCCTTCGATCTGCCACGCAAGCAGAAGTTCGAGTACTAGTTCTGCTGTGCTTTGGCGCTCCTCACTGCTAGCCTCATTAACCCCGATGGGGTATAAACAGCCCGAGCTGATTAGCGCTGGCGAAGACAAAGAATTGACGATTCCTGGCAATCTTCCCACATCCCAACAGCCATGCATCCATCCAGCAGACGTGCATCCTCCCCTGGACCAGGGCCCTCTAACCTCTCAGGAGTTTCGTCTCCCCCAACCACACCCAATTCCGAGCCTGCATTCAAGGCGGATGCTGATGCCAGCCCTTCACTGTCAAGCTCATGGCACTCGTCCTGGGGACTGCACGCTAGACCCCGCCAAGGAGGCTCTCGGAGGAACAGCAGTCCTTCGAGATTCGAGGTTGATTTAGATCGCACTCGTCGAGTTGAGTGTACCACTTGAGGCCGAGATTCGTATTGTTTACACGGACTGTAGAAAGTTACCAAAGCACTAGGTTCAATCATACAAGCTGCTGGCGACAACGTTCTCCCAATTGCGGCAGAGGCCTTGTCTGTCGTTCCCATTCCCGGTCTCGCGCCAGCTGCAAAGATCCTGGACAGCATATGGAAAGCCGTCAGCGCGGTAAGGGTGTGTACATCTTGGATTTTTGACATTTCCGTGTTATGTATCAGCTGCAGACGAATCGCTCCGCATGCCTTCGCCTAACCGACCGCTGCGCGAGCCTCTTGATTTCTATTCAAGAGGAAGTCGCAAGATCTGGGGATGCAGTCGCTGATGAGCTGAAGGCGCCTTTAGAGAGACTTGAACAGTAAGTCCCGCTACAATCTCAATATGCTGTAAATGTTCATGAGTGCTTCCCAGGAGTTTCTTGGATATCGAGAAATTTTTCCAGGACCTGGTGGAATGGTCCTTTATACACCTATATCTCAAAAGGGATGATATACTTCGTGACATCGTCCGGCACAACGAATCGGTCAACGATTGCATAACCCTCTTCCACATGGGTGTAAACCTTCGGAACGTAAGTTCGCGTTCCATTCTTTCTTGTGTCGCCAACAACATAATGCCTTGAATTCTCAGATGGCCTTTGCAAAGCGGATTCTGGAACAACTTGTCACTCCCCAACAAGTATCCCTACTTTTTGCACAAGATGAGACGAATCCCCCCTCTCCCCTCCCAATTGATGAGGCAGATCCGGAGGATCTCCATCTGACCAACTTCCCTGCTGATGGCAGTCCGGAGACACTCCAAGGCGAGGACGACCTATCGAGTCTGAGCGATAAACTTCTTCACATACAGCAGATCGAGAACGAAGCCGACCGGGCGCGCGATATCGACGACCTTCGGCATGTCCTGCGCTCGGCCTTGAATGCGCCGGACAACCGTACAGTCACCCGCATACTCCAGATCCCGAGTCCAGATATGCCCGCGCCAACCTTGATGACGGCGCTGCTTCGAGAGCTAGAGCGGCAGCAGCATGAGCAGCCGGCGTCGCCGGGCACCTCTTCACCCTCTCCTCGGATCCGTACGTTGACATGGCCCGTGGATGGAATTCCGGCACGGCAGGTGGCACTCCTGGACAGGCAGTTTGTGGAGGTCGCGTTGGAGGCCCTTAAAAGAGCCACACAAAATGATCCTTCAACCAGCCCTCCCGTGATTATTGGGACTTTTCAACGAGTACGCACCGACATCCAAATAGAACCGCCTTGTGAGTGTCTTCCCATTTCAACCGATTGTCTCTGAGGCTTGGCAAAAATAGCATCAAGTAGCTCTTCGGCGAGCGCTCTCTGGTCTGGGGGAACGGCAATCACGACCCCACTCTCGACAGACAATGCCCGTCTTTCAATCGGCAACGATCCCTACGCTGACTCCAGCATGCCTGATGACCGGCCAATTGATCCACTGAAGGCCGCAACTGAGATACGTTACAGGATGTCCCTCTCGCATGCATTCGAACATCTCAGTGGTGAGTACCAAATTCTTAATCGTCGCGCCTGTTTAACTCTGAGGCATTGATTTCATTAGTGACTTTACCCCTCTGGACACCAAGTCTCGTGGAGTTAGGTGCAGTTGGCTACCTTGCAAAACCCACCGGCGCGTTCCGGACGCTCTTCAGCTGCCGCAACCCAGCTGCATCGTCCAATGGTCGCATGTCAGGAATTTCCGCACTCTCTATTGTCCCGGCCGTGATCCAGAAACCCGTGATCCAGAAACACAACCAGTCGGACCGGGGTCTACAAACTAGGGGCATTAAATTTATCGACAAACTCAAACCCGGGCCGTCCCCCGTCGTC
Organism: Mycena rebaudengoi; assembly: GCA_029282285.1. Lineage (NCBI taxonomy): Eukaryota > Fungi > Basidiomycota > Agaricomycetes > Agaricales > Mycenaceae > Mycena > Mycena rebaudengoi. Next base: position 270,736 of record JARJCX010000195.1, on the reverse strand, counting down.
AAACGCACCTACGCTATTTCGGCTCTTGGTGAGACCGCACATCTGATTGCAGAGAAAGCCGAGCATCAATATTCCGAGCACCTCGATGTAATGAAGAAGTGGTTCCGAGCGAATGTGCAGGCTATTGTTGAGGCGTATCATCCGGAATGCTTAAGGGAGGAGCTCTTCTTAGGTACGCAAGGGTCTGGGCTTGCTGGCGTACAGTGCAATTCCTGACATGCACTGTTAGTGGTTGGTACATTGAACGCGCGAGATCACGCCCTATTGGTGAATCATGGAAGCGACAATCCGGAGGAAGTGAGTGTACTTACTTCCTAATGCGCATGAAGCTCACTGCCGCATGGAACAGTCTTTCGAGACCTAGTTCCATGTCGTCTCCTCACGACAGCCGGGGCAAGCGTGGGGCTATTTCAAGCCATTCCCGATGGAGGGGACTGATGAGGTGACGCAGAGGATATGCAAGATCTCGAATATCGGGTCCAGTAAACGCACGGTCCTCCTCTCCCGGCTTCGTTTCCGGCCAGACGAGCTGGACCCAACGACACATTGAATTTTTTCATTGAATTTATTTTCCTATAATATCTGTGCTTCGGACGTTTCCCTTCTAGGAATAGCACTTCACGCAATACGCGGCCTGGCTCAGCAGTGTGATGCGGATTCCAAGGCCAATGCCTGCTGTGTTTGCGCCCGCACCTGCGCATAAGAAGTCCGTGTCTTCTTCGCCCATGCGAGTTGAAGTTCCAGGATGGCGTGTTTGAATGGAGTTGTCAATTTTAACAGTTGAGTCGTGGCCAGAGTTCCGTTCCTTCTTTCTTCTTTGTATCGGCATCATGCGTTGCCTCTGTATTCAATTCTTGCATCAATGTATGCATTATGAGTGTTGGCTGATGCTGGCGTGCCAGAAGCTGATCAACTTAGGCTGTGACTGTATGTCCTATGTTGCCGTCGGCGTAGCTCGGTTTGTGTTCGCGCTCGGATCTCCTCTCGCAGCCATAACTTCGTCACAAGCTCCACGCAGTCCCATTATAGCCGTGAGCCTGTTGCACCGAGAATATGTAAGAAGCACAACAGCTCGCGCTGTTCGACAGGCCCAGACTCGCTGCGAGCGTCAAAGACTGCGCACAAACGAAAAATACCTGGTCACGCGTACAGCATCACTTTGGTTTGTATTCGGCTTTTTCGAGCACACGTTCCATTCTGTCCAAGGACGTGGTGCGCAGAAACGCAAAGTGACCGTCCAATTTGCCAGGATCCCAGGTGCGAGTCATCCTGGAGCTTGCTCTGGAGTCTGGACCAGCTCTCAGGCTGGACTATGCAGATAGTAGAACCAGGTAAGAGCAGGGTGGCGAGTCTTTGACGAGTTATATGAGGTTGGTCCAATTGGTTCGTCAAAAGTCAATCAAAAGCTTGTTGATTGTTGTTTCCGGAATCCGGATAGACCCAGGACCGGGTACCTTGCCTTGTTGGATCTCGCCTCTGTACTGTGGCGCCGAACGCCTAATTATCATTTAGGCACTTTCACTAATCGAAGATCAAGGGGGAAAACTCTGTATATATTTGATTAAACAAGCTTCTGTGCTCTCCAACAACGTCGGCGGTGTCGACCAGTAAATTCGGACTTGACCTTGGTGACAGGGTCTGAATTCCATTATACCAGCTAATTATGCATTCACAAATGCTCTTGCTTAATAATATCGACGGCCTGCCGCTTCTTAGCATTGTATGCAACCGAGTTGTATCCACCAACTCACCTTTTCTGCAACCGCATACACAGTGGCTTGAATGTGAGCCGAAATGTTCACCGGAATTATAGAAGCATCAACCTAGACTTCCAATTAGCGCTTCAGGAAAGCTGTATATTTAATAGCACCGACCACTCGAAGGTTCGCAGTCCCGTAGACTTTCAATGAAGGGTCCACAACCCCGCCCTGCTCCCTGGGCAGCATACTCGCCGTCCCAATCGGATGGAACACCGTGCCAATTGACTTATGGATAAACTCCCTGATTTCCTCGTCCGTTTTCACCTCTGGACCAGGAACAACTTCTCGCGCCCCAACACGCTTCATGGCGTCCGACGCCGTTAGTCTTCGGGCGAATTGATGGCGCACAGCAGCATTTCTACATCAACCGAGTTATTCAGAATACAGTGGTCAATTGTCGGCGCAGAAAGCGGATCGGGGGAGGCAATATGGACCGTCCCCTTGGAGAAGGCGTGCATGAGCCCCAACAGCAAGGAGAAGTAACTTTTTCCCGCCTCCGCTGTCGCCTCTACCATGGGAAGCAATCCAGCAAACAGGGCTACTCTGCAAAAGTGCATCAGAAAATGCAACAACAGGTAGATATCTTCGGGACATACTCGATGAATGGGACCTTGTCCTCTTTCAACCATCCTTTCTCAATATGCCATTCGTCATCGAGAGAGCTAGCCTCGCGATGGATCCCAGCAGTGTCTTCGCCGAGATGTTTTTGGAGTGGGAAAGAATAGATGGTGCTTGTAGTTCCTGATAGCATTCCGCCTTGAGTTTCCTCACTAATAAATATCAGATAAACGCCAAGCTCTTTATGAAAGAGCCACCCACTAAACTCTCAATTCTGTAGCCGCTCGTTTAGGGTCCTGTATCGCCTCCAGAGACTCATACTCTGGGTTCGTTTCCGCTATGAAAGGGCACCAAAAGTGATCCTGACGAGCTTATGAATATATTTCGATTGTGGCTTGGGAATTAATGACCTCTGCAACAAAGTATTAATTCACATGGGAATGACTCAAGATAATAAGAAACTTATTCACGTAGATTTTTTCCGACTCCTGGTAGCTCCAAAACCATAGGAACTCCTTGGCCGTTTAGAATTTTCTTATCACCTATACCTAATTAAGGATGAGGTTCTGTCTATGCAGACGATGACTCGACAATGGCAAACCTGACAACTCGAGCAGCTGTGGGGTTTTAAAGCTACCTATGCAAGTCTTTTAGCTTCGTCCAGGTGCATGTGCAAAACATCTCACCTGCGCAAACCAACACCTCTAATTTCGCGGAGACCAGATGCAGCTGACCATCTTTATGATACTCAATACCCGATGCGACAATGTTCCCTGCGGCGTCAGAGGAAGAGTTAAAGAGAATGCGAGTTGCCTGAGCTCCGGTGATAACCACGAGGTTTGGCTTTGCCTTGTTAGGTTCGTAGTATGCCTGCAAATATGATCATTTATGAATGGAGGAATATTTTTATGGAATGGGTGGTACCGATGCAGAGGAACTACGCTTTGCACTCGAATCGATCGAATGACTGCTGGTCCACACTCCTGTGTTATTCCCGGAAAACTGACATGTAATATTCAATAATGAGACCCTGGAGATAATCGGACCCTACGCTGTCGGGGTTATGTGGCACTCCGAGTAGCTCCATGGCTTCCATCAACGGTGTGTGCACTGGCTGAACGACTCTCGGCAAGGTCCGTTGAAGGGGGCCATTCGTTCCGTGGGCATCTGAATTCACTTTGAGGTTGAACTTTGAAATTTCTTCGGCACTGGGGCTGAACGTTTCTGACTACAAGGCTCAGCTTGACAACTTTGAGGGCCTAGTGATATCCGCGAATACCTTGTTAAAATATTTGCGTAAACTCTCCCAGTTCCATCCAGGCGATCCGAGAGTTTCGAACGCTAAAATGATCCAAATTGGCTTCATGTGGATTCGGTGAGTGCAGATGACGGACCATCGTACTCCAAAGCATGGCCCCTACAACAATTTCAGAGGCGAACGAATATGAGCGAAACCCTTCACCTTCCGAGGGTCATCAAATTTAGCTGGCCTTGCTCAGTATATATCTCCAAAATAATAAGACGCGCACTATGCTAGACCCGCCGAGTCCCTTCCCCCTGCATACATTGTTACACGAGGACACGGCAAGTTCAAATTTTGTTGGCTCACCTAGGCAAATAAAATACTTTCCCGTTTGCATTCACCTGGGGCGCCGACACATGACCCCAGTCGACTGCCGGATTACCTATGTTCTTTAAACAGAAACCTGTAGCCATTTGGCTGTGATATTCACTTTATCGTGATGTGTATACATACCGGGGACTAAGCAATCCAACTGCGCTGTAACATCTTCGCCGGCCTCTAGAACACAAACGTTGACGGATGGATCCTCGACCAGACGCGTCGCAACAACCAAGCCGGCAGTTCCTCCTCCAACGACAACATAATCAAAGCTAGTGGTTGTGCTCATTGTGAGGGAGTGAGGGAAAGAAACAGAATTGGAGTACCACCCACAACTCCATCGATTTGTATTGGCGATATCGCCGGAAAGGATAGATCGGGAATAATTACATCAGTTTCGACCGGATCGGGATTATAATCACCTCTATATTAACGGTGTTGCGAGTCTTCGAATAGAAGGTTGCTCCGTTCGGCGTGTTTTCTTAAGGCCGGTTGACTTGTGAGGAATCAGTAACGACTCGCAATCGGAAGTCGCAATACTGAACCATATCTCACCCGTAAGTTCAGCTATGTCTCTTGATCGTATTACGGCGCACATAGGGCAAACTTGAAGCTGAACTTGAACTGAAACCACGTGATGCGTTGAGCCTTCAATCGTGAATCAATGAGACTATCTTGCTTATGTTGAAGGAGAACTTGATCAGTACCAATGGCACATAAAGTAATAAAGTAGTGCCAGTCAGAGATACGGTTTCTCTTGGCTTTCCGTTCACATTAGCCGCCGGAGATTCGGGGAACTGCGCATTGTGGGCCCAACGTGAAGAACGTCGTGTACCTACCCCCGCTTAGTACGGAAAGAATGCCGTGTACGGTGTGCCGGGGCAGTACACGGCGTTCTTCCGGTCTCCGACAAGCCCGCGATGTTTGCTGATGTTTGGGTGTAAATGTTGCAGTAATGCAGTGTAGCCAAGCACACTGCACTGCAGGACAGTAAGCAGCGAATACTAGAAGAATTCCACACTGTTCCCACAGAAATATAGAGCCCAGAGCCAGTGATAGTAGGAGGAAATCCAATTTTGCGGCGGCCAGTCAATCTAAATTCATAGAATAAGTAAACATAAATTCCCATAGTACTTCTCAGGTGCCAAGAAAGCGTGGAGCGCGGCCAGAACACCCCTCTCATGTCATTGTGAATCGGATGTTGCTCGTGAACGAAACATCCGTATGCAGAGCAAAGCCGCCATGGAAGCGAGGTAATCATCGGGAGGCGATTCCTGAGGTCGAATAGCACGTTCTCCAGACACTCTACAGCCGGTAACGGAAGAGATGGTCACTCATTCTCGCGTACGAGACGAGACGAGCCGCTGCCGCCGAAGAACTTGAAGATCCAAGGCTGCAGCCGCCCACGAACGCCGATCGCCATCATCTCCAGGGAGCTCAAGCGGAATGCGCTGCGGAGTCAATGTATGAATTATGAGAATTCTTCTCCTTGGTATTGCCATTTTGCGTTAACGTTGTTATTCTTCGCCGCAGAAGACCGAACGTGTGTGTGGACTTGTTGTGAAAATACGGTGTCGCTAACTGCATGTAGATACTGTCCCGCCCATTCCCAGGGCCGTCAACCATCATGAATTGCGCCGCAGGGACCACGTAGCACTGTACAATGCTCTTTGGACCTCTACGGATACCATTTCCAGGTCGTAGATCCAAGTTTCTCGCCAGAATTCCCAGCAAAATGAATATCCCGAGCAGCGGAGTCTACGAGTAAGCCAGAGATTCGATTCGTCAAGATTCTAGGATTGGCCAGCGCCAGCTGTTCGGAGTTCGCGTTAGAGATGGTGGTAACTTGTGAGTGGGCCGAGCCGGCCAACATAAACAGATGATAACAATTATAAGCCCTTCGATTATATTCAGCTTCAAGCCGCCCAAAAGATACAGCACCAGGATTAGAGTACATATATGTAGCGAACGCCACTTCTAGATTTATTCCCAATTAATTCATCTGCGCTCATCTCATCAGCAGTCGTAATCGTCATGATAATACCCCCGAGTCGGCTGCGTGTGCGTCGTCCCCACGCCGTCCAAATATCGCGAAAACTCGCGATAGCGCTGGATCGTCGCCTCACGCGTCATCGCGACCCCGTTCTCAGACAGCGGGTACGGCAGGACGGGGCGCATGGGGAACGGGGCATCGCGCCCGCGCTGGATGGCGGGGATGGGCCGGTTGTACAGGTCGTACGGGGACAGGAGGCTTGCGGCGAGTGCGTCCTGCAGAGAGGTGCAGGAGCTGCTGCGCGGCCGCACGTACTGGTCCACGCTGTTGTCCAGCACCATGCTGCGCCGGATGGATAGCGGGTACACGGGCCCTGCCGCCATGAGTGCGGTGACGTCGGAGAAGCGCGACCGTAGCGGCGTGGGCGTGAGGAACGCGAAGGGCGTGGTGGGGCCCGCGGAGTTGCCGCCGCCGCCGCCGTCGCCGTCTTCGGTGACGAGGATGAAGGGGGACGGCGGGAGGGACGACGCGTAGCGCGGGCGCTCGGGCTCGGGCGGGGGGTTCTTGAGCGCGAGCGACGGCGGGCGGCGCTTCGTCATGCTGAGCGTGCGGATGAGATTGCGGGGGAGGGGGAGCGTGAGGCTTTGCGTGAGACTCTGGCGGCGCGAGGAGGTCTCGGCACCGGATGGGTCCGCTGCTGACCGGAAGCTGCTGGGCGGGGCGAGGGGCACGCCGTTGAGCGCGGAGGGGTTGAAGACGCGCGGCGTCAGACGGCCGACCTCGAGCCACTGCTCGAAGTCGTCGCCAGTGGCCTGCTGCGGCGCATCGGGGGCCGCGGCCTGCTTGGGCTTGCGGAAGAGCGCCCTGGCCTTGGATACGGACGAGGACGACTCCGTGCGCTGCAGCTTCTCGCGGATGGGCGGCAGGGGCTTCGTGGACGGGGTAGAGGATGTCGTGGTCGTGGAGGTGACCGTGGAGGCCGATTCTGCGCGCTGCAGCGTCTCGCGGATGGGGGGCAGCGGCTTCGGCGGCGGCGTGGGGCTGGACTTCGCGGAGGGGATGCTGAAGACAGAACGCGCTTTGGACTTGGACTTCTTTTTGAGAGAGCCCGGCGAGGTGGCTGAGGCGTAGCCCTCGTCGGTTTCGTACCCGTCACCGCTGGGTGATCTTTCCAGCGGCGACCGTTTGGGCGGCGTGGCAGGCGGGGTGGCTTTGGCCCACGTCGTGATACGCGCTGGCGAGAATTTTGGGCGAAGGATTTGGATGAAGGCGGCGGTTTCTGTCGCGGCCGTGACGACTCCGCCTCGTTCTTCATGTCCTTCGTCGGCGTGTGCGCCCCCGCTCTGGGGTCGGCCACAGGCGATCTGGGGTCATCATAATCGATACTAGGAACTTGAGAGCCAGGGTCGGCAAACATCCAGTCCGCGACCCGACTGTTCGCGTCCAAGGCGCCGAGCTCGAGAAAGACATCGAATACCGAGGCGCGGATCTCCGTGTCGTCGTCAAAGTAGCGGGCCCTGGGCCTTGCCATGGTGGAGAAATAAAGAAAGAAGCTGTCGAGAACAAAGAAAGGCTGGGAACGCGTTGCCCGTTTACACACACACAAAAGGTTGAGATCATCAGCATGAGGTCATCGCGCGCAGTTGGTTTCCTTGGCGATCCTGACAGAATCCTTGTGCTTGCCCTGTGCGAAAGATAGTTAATAAAGTCAACGGACGCAGAAGTGAACCACTGAAAGAGGTACACGAGAAGGCGGAAGTGAACGATGGGATCCAATTTCAATAGAAAAAATGGCGATCACACGAGGTTCCCACGGTACTTTTTTTTTTTTTTTTTTTTTTTTTTTTTTTTTGGAGCGTTTGGGATAATGAGATCTGGTCTGCAGAAGCATTCCAAAGTCATCCGCTGGGTCTACCAGAAAGATCTAGTTATTGCTGGGAAGTTGTCCAGGGAGGAAATGCCATTACGCACAACTACCTTAGTGTGGGACTCCAGCCTCTATAAAGATTATCCTATCCCATTCCTTGAACCATTCATTCTCAATGGCTGTATACCCACTAAAACCCCCGCTGTATATGTCCAATCATCCGGCAGTGAGTCTTCGTTCATCAGTAGACCACTCCATGTTCTGAGGACAAGATCCTTGTTTAGTGCAAGGTCACCGAATTTCAATTTATTTGTGAGGATTCGGTCTCGCCCCAGTGCAGAATTAACAGATTTCAGCCATCTATTATGAATTTCAATATCTGTGATGCATCGATCCGGGTTCTTGAGAACTTTGTCATTTCGGACATTCCAGATAGTGTGCCAGGCTGTGGAAACGAGAACAGCGTAGAGTCTTCCCATTACCGGGCTAATTTTAGAGTTAATGTGTTTGAATTTGACAAGGTTACAGCCCAGAATGAGGCCCCAATTTAGAGAGGGCCACATGTCATATTTCATTCTCCACAGTTTCTCAGTTAGTTGCCAGATTAGCTTGGCCCCTGATGCTTCACATTCCATTGCTATGTGTTCGAGGCTTTCAGGAACGCCACATGTGTGACATTGACCCAATATTTCGAGATCATCTATATGTGTCCAAAAGTCACCGACTCTGAAGATATTGTGAATAGATTTCCAGAATAGTTCACGATGAAGTCGTCTTAGATTTGTTGAACGTATGGATTTCCAAATCGTTTCGTCTGTTGGGGTCCAGCCCGAGATTTCATTTACTGAGCATCGAATTCGGTCTAAATTAATGAATGTTGCCTTTCTCAGTGGTGCTGTTTTCCAGGATTTTATAATTTTTGTGAAAATTCGCTGAGAGCCTTGTGAAATGAGCATTCCTGGGCAGTTGAATGTCGAGTCGATTTCGGTATCTACTTCCAAGGGGGGACATTTCTCGGGGCCCAGGGTGACGGGGAAAGGGTTCGTCATTTGTTTGAATTGAGTACGTGCAACTCGCTCGTTTAGTGCGGCAAATACAGCCTTGAGGAGTAGGTTCCCACGGTACTTATAGGATTGCGACCGACCGAAATGAGGGGAACACACCTCTCAGTACGAAGCCTCGAGGTAAGCGGCAAATACAGCCTTGAGGAGTAGGTTCCCACGGTACTTATAGGATTGCGACCGACCGAAATGAGGGGAACACACCTCTCAGTACGAAGCCTCGAGGTAAGTATCCTCACGACGAGGACGAACGGAAATTAATTTCCCCATTTATTGAGCCATAGGTATAGTCTCTATGCCTCAACAATTATATTTCGTACCTCGTTTGTTTAATTGAACCGTTGAACGTGTTCAATTAACAGGTTCGAAGCGAAGCCCCAAGTGGTAAATCTCTTCAAGGATAGATATCCCACGGTCCTGACTTTTCTTGGAACTTGCCCAATTTCTAATTCCCTCTGCACCGCCTGCAGCATACCTCGTGTTGTGTCCAGAGCGAAGGAGATGAACTTCAGACCATCTTCCAATTGGAGAGCGAGATGAGAGGAAATGTGTGATTTTCCACGCTGTTCGAGACTAGCTGTCGCTTCAATTTCTTCCTCCGTGCCGAGAAAGTGGCGGACGTTTAGTAAGATTGTTTTCCCGTCGTAAAATGACTGTCCAACTCACTGCTGTGTTTCTGAATTTACCATATCCTCTGGCCATCGATTATAATGTTCCTGTGTGCAGGAAGTCAGTTACGGGGCTCCCCGGATATATTGAGGAGGTAGTTATTCAAGACGGCGTTCCTGAACTTGTCGGACCTACATTGAAAAACAATATATATCGGCCATCTTTGTGCCTTAGGAGGTCGTTGGTGGCCTGTAGATAAATAAATAAATTCGAGAAAAAAGGGAGAAGGGCAAGTACGAGTCGCCTCCAACATCGGCGCAGGTTCTCAGTTAATCAAAGTCGAATTGCGCGCCGTAGGGTAATAGTCGCAGTTTGTTACAACCGATGGCGTTGCCGCCACATATCGAGTTCAAGGAGGTGGCGCTGATTTGTTTTTGAACGTCCCGAGCGACTTGATTAGACGAACTTGAACAAGAATTGTATATGTACATACGACATCAACGAGAATCCACTAAAAGCCCACGCCCATGGCCAAAAAGCTAATTCGTGTGCACGTACGCACCTTTATCGATCCAGAAAGTTATGTCTCGACTCTCAAAACCAACTCAAAAGCAAGGAAATCAAATACCAGTCACCCACTGCCCAGTGTTCACAGGAGGTATTGATGAGGCACCCGACATGTTCATATCCAATTTGAGAGCTGGCAGCTTTTATCCTGCCGAAATGGTTGAAAGTGATGTTGGTGGGCCAAGGCGACAAATTGGCGTGTGCGTGAGGCAGCAAATATATAAGATATTCACAAGAAAGATGAAAACGGTTCCAGCAGATCTATGCCGAAATTTTACATGTTGTGCCAAAATTGTAAGAAAAGTATCATTAGCGCTCGTATTGATCTAGAAAGCTGGTGGTGTTGTTTCGCTCATATGAATTTTGTTGAGGGGAGGATCTATGGATGACGGAGAATGTCAGAAAATAGCGAATAGTGATTGATCAAGATAACCTGCCGCAAGACCGGGTCAGTAAAAACTGTTCTGTCCCCGCGTCCCAATGTGGATGTGCATCCCTCGTGCCGCCAGTGCCCGGAGAGGAAGGACATTCACAAGAGGAAGACGCACAACAGGGGCTTCAGATTCGTAGTATGTTGGCCAGATGAGGCTGAAGGACTCAAGTTTGGCGTGTGCTGCGTCCCTCGCATCGCATCTAGAAGTGAGCGCATCCAGCAACTCGTTGTCTACCTGGTCCGACCCACAATCCAGGAAGACGAAGGCCTGGAGCTTTGGCAGAAAATCAGGTGTAGTGCGACGATCCAAGGCACGAATCACATCGGTTGTGAATGGCAAACCCATGGAACGGACCAGCTCCAGTGTCGTGAGATGTGTCAAGGGGTAGAACCAATGAACGGGGACTGTGGGGGACATGCCGACGTTGAATGTACGCAATGTGCCGGATATCCGCGACAAAAACGGGACGATCTCGGCGTCAAGGTAGCTCTCCCATCTTATAAAGCGCCTTCCCAACTCGAACTTCTGCAATCCCGGAAGAACGAGGAACTGCAAAATGTCCTCATCCCCGCCGAAGATGGAAATGCCGAGGGAATTCAAGGAGGAATGGCGCACGGGCTCTAGAAGAAGCATGTCCTCTTCTTCGTCCTCGGGGGGGCCTTGGCGGCGGAACTCGTGAAGCGAGGTCGCCCATCGCAGGACATCCAGGCAATCGTGAAGTGATGTCAAGGATATAGTTATCTTCGTCAGTTGCGCCCATGGCATGGCCACCGCCCACGGTGGCACACTGTCGAGGGAAAGATGGCGTAGGGAAGGAGCACTGTCGAAAAGCTGGATCTGGCCTCCATCAGGTTCATGGCTACCTAGACAACAAAGCGTGAGGTCGCGGAGAAGCGGGAAGGATTGTATGGCGTTGAAGTCGGAGAAAACACCGGAGCTGGTCATCATATCGAGGGATTGCAATTGCGATGCGTACCGACGGATGACGGACTCCAAGGGAACCGATTCGGGATTCTGGGAGCAAAGAAATCCAAGCGACAGAGGACGAGTACCAGCGCGGCTGAACCATGTGGTAACAAGCCTCTCCACTTGCAGAGGATCGTGACCTTCGATCACGGTGATCGTGTCCCAAAGTGCAGGGGTGGAGAGAGCCAAGGCCCTCCAGTCACGGCAGATTTGGGTGAGCAGCGAAGGTGCTAAGGAGGGAAGCAGACGCTTTCCTGTGTCAATACACCACTTGAAGATTTCAGCGGTGATTTCGGGAGGAAGTGTGAGGACGGGATAGACGACGAGATTGAGTTCAGATAGGATGGCGGATCTTTGCTGTTTGAGCTCCTGGAGGATGGATTCATGGTGAGATATGGTGGCATTCAGATCCAATAGACGTTGTCGAAGCTCGTGAAGGAGCATCTCGAATGAAACTGCGCACAAAGTCCGCGTATCTATTTGGTGTCGCTTGGCCCGGGCCTTTCCGTGCAGAAGCTGCATAGAGCGCCGTCGACGTGCTCAAGGCAGATGGATCGAGGAATCAAGCCCACCCGTCCCGTCCTCGACGTTGTGCGTGGCCATGTCATGGTATGCCTTCCCGCAGATCAGGTTCAACTGCTCCGAAACTTTCGCTCTGGCAAGAGGTGACTCGCGAGTCGCTAGCGGGATTTTGTCAGGACTTTTGAACAGGCCTTTTGGATGTAAAATGGCCACTGTCTGTTTTTTTCCCCCAGGCCTGCGGTCCAGGATTTTGATCAGACCTACATTTTTTTTCCGCTTGCATAGAACCCAGCTAACCCCCCGATAATTATTAATTTCATGATCACCACTACTAGTTTTTTCTTTGCTGGTAGTTTGACTTAAGCTTCAGCCGGAAATTTGGTAGCGAACGAGTCTTCGCTGTCATGTGTTCCGGGGTAGGTAGGTAGGTAGGTAGGTAGCAATGCTCGTCTTCCAATATTCCAAGTAGTTCCGAGATGATTGAACACTTCAGCAATAATTGGACGTACCTGATTGGCTGCTGAACTGAGAGGACTCTTTGCATCAACCTTGGTTCCGTATTTGGAACCAAGTCCTTAGTCCGGCATCAACTCGGAACTCCCTCGAACACTACTACTTATCGTGCCCTATGGGTCTGAATCCTCCCTGTCTAGCTGAATTTCATTTTTCATGTTTTTTCTAGAGCTTTAATTGCTTCGGTTTCTTTCGGGATGGATACTGGTACATATTCTCGTTGTATACAAAAATTAGTGAAGTGATTGGGGGGGCACGGGCGGGTGCAGGAGACGGCGCAAAGTGAAGAAGTGGGATCAAACCATCATTCCAACACATTTCGGGATCAAATTTCTTCGATGTAGGTTCATCCACTTCCTCGACCCCAATCCCTTTATAAATTTACAGAGAGCAAAAGAGGATGTGTCGATACCCTTTCCAAAAAACACCGAAGAGATTGCTTAATTTTTGAAAAAGATAAATTCAATTTCAGGACCATAGGGAGGATTCAGACCCATAGGGCACGATATTAGTATGGATCTGCTGGGACCAATTCTACGTAGAGACTCTGCGTAGACTTCAGGTAGAATTAATACGAATAAGAAAACCCTGGACTCCGGAACATGGGGTCCTGTCCGAATATATTATAGGAGTGAGGAGTTTTGAAGCATTAAAACTTCGCCAACTTACGGCCCCGTATGAAGGTCAGCGTTGCAATAGTGTTTCATCAAAACTCAGAACTTCGACACTCCACGACTAATGTTTATCTCCCCCATTTTCGCCATGGCTTTTCTTTGGTCCACATTTGCTAGCGCTGAGAAACTCGGTGCACGACCTAAGACGCGTCGCTGAGGGACTGTCGGCGTCTTCTGGACAACTAGGACTCACTGTATAACGCCAACTCCGGTTTGTTAGCTACAAACCGTGCAGAGTAGCCCGCGCTGATCAACTGACTATACGGGAAATGGCACTTGCTTCCTCTCTGGAGACGTATTCTTCACGGGCCTTGGGCTCACTGTCGTACATCGCCACTTTGCGCGCGCTGACAGGAGAACTCACCATTATTTCTCAGGGATATCGATGCTACGGCACCTGCTGCGTCTACGTTGAGGGCCGGTGCCGCCCGAGCCATCTGCCCGACGGGGAGCAGACCAAGTTCAAGGCTCAGGACTTGCTCGGTCGTACGACGCGAACGAGGGCTTGATCAACGGTATGCGCCAGTGCGCGGGTGATTACCATGCGACGTGCGTCGGTGGCCGGGATGGGTAAGTTGACGTCTACACTCCTGTGCGCGACCGGAAGACAGGACGCTGACGAGGGCCCAGGTGCAGGTGCGGAGACTGTTTCGGCGACAGAACGGGGCTCGACACCGGAAACTGACCGGATTGTTTTCAACGAGCGCAAGTCGCGCCCTGCGTCGTAAAAACTCCGAGCACTCGAATAATAATAGTAATAGTCGTTTGCCACTAATTGTGTTCTGACAGTATCCCAAGTCAATGAGCAAAGCGTTTTCTAGTTTTTTTAAGTGAAGGGGCCGATTTTGCAATAGTTGAAGGAAAGCCAGTGCAGGCACAAGCTCAATTTAGTCAATATCCTGTGAACGAGTTTGAGGAGGGACCACCAGTATCCTAGGACTGGCATTCCTGAGCGAGACCGGTACTGCAATTCCACCTACCTACCCGCAATGGATTTCGCGAGGCCGCCTTAGTGCCCACTGGGAGCCGGACGACAGCAGGAATAGTGTCTTGTAACGGCGGACAGTTGGCGGAGTTTGCCAAATTTCCGGTGGAGGATCCATTCCAAAGGTATCTTTACGCGTCTGGGCAGGTACAACGGGAAAACATGTCGCGGTGGAGACACTAGAAGCACGTTACCAAACTCCGATGATTACGGACATAACTGAGCGGACACGACGAGCCTGCAGGCATCCGCGGTGCTTTCGGTTGATATCCTAAATAATCTCGCGGTGGTGTGAGTGAAATAAATTGAATGAGGTGCGTAGGTATGTAAGTATACGGGGGTGTTGAGAGCAATTGTACAGCATTTAGAGCGTTCAGATAAAAAGAAATGAGCCGGAGAAAAGCCATTTTACGTCCGTCCTCATGCAATCAACGGCCATGGCAATCATAGCACGTCGTTGTGCTCCTGAAATAAAAAAACAAGGTGAGCACGAGTCGCTAAAGGATAAAGCCTTGAACGCACTCTTGCAGGTTCTCGAAGCAGCACTCGCGACAGACGCTGCGCCCACACCCAGATCCACACCCGTAATCCGCCTCGTCATCCGGCGCCGCCTCTTCGTCGTCTTTGTGCTTTTTCCGCTTCGCTGCCGTCGGTGCCGTGTGTGCCGCAGCCAGCACCGAGTTCGTGTTGGCGGAGTTGAGCGCGAGGACGGTGCGCCGCGGAGAGAGCGAGGGCGAGGGCGTGGGGGTAGGCGACCACGTTAGATGCGGGGTGGGCGGCGGTGACGGCATGCTCGCTGTGCATGTGCGGGAGCAAATCGCGCATGTCGGAGAGGCACACCTATATTTATTATCAGAAAGTGAGTGCCTGAGTATTCCAAGTTGAACAGGACGCGTCACGCACCGTGCACAGAGCAGGACGCCCGCCAACGCGGTTATGGCGCGTTGGCACGAGGTGCAGATTGCGGCCATGTTTTTGCTCTGTTTTGTGGGACTGGCCATGGGTTCGGTGACGGTGATGATTGGCTGCAACGAGGTGTTGTCAGCGAGTCTCCGACGCTTTTGGGGCCGGGCGTCGCGAGAGGCGGTCAGAGGCATGAGTGGCAGAAACGGACGTCGACGGAAGAAGCAAAGAGAAGGATCGGATCTCGGCCCGTCGGATGTAATTTAGGCGCCGCCTAAATTACAGTCCAACATTTATTGGATTTTATTCCAGTTAGGAAGAGGTCTAGGAAGGCGCCATGTCCCATATTCGACCACGGTTGTAGGGTCGAGGAAACAATAAGCTACTCTCTAAATAATCTCATATGCGTACTATAAATTAGAATGAGAGTTTGAATTCATACTTCGTCTTGTCCATCATAAGTATGGAATCGGGAATAAAGTTCCTCTGTGGGTTTTGTGTGGCCATTTATGAAAAAAATATTCCGAGTTGATGGACGGCAGGGTCCATCAGAAAGAAAAAATTGAAGTTACCGCCGCCAGTCCGGCGATCCCGGCCCGACGAGACATGGATCATGTCGGATCATTTCGGGCTTCCTCGCAGCCACTGACTCGGGCGATCCTACTCTGCCATTGCCAAACTCGACATGGGCGCTGTATCTGTACACGACGTCTGCTAACCAATACTGTAACGCCAAGCGCACGACTGCGCACTAGCCACCTGCTCGTTGCAGAGCATTTCTCTGAATTTCAAGGGTGCAAGCCTCGCGCCAAAGAAAGAAAAAAATACAATAGTACTCCAAACAAATCGGTCTGGAGGCGCCTTTCATTTTCTTGGATCTTGAATCGTATGGCTGGATCTTCCTCTCCAGCTATCCATATCGGAATTATTTCGGAGAACTCTGCTACTGCGCTGCCTAGGGATCTGTTTTGACAGGCCGAAATTGGTCTCCCAGAGGATTCTAGCTTACTCACGGGCGAATCCCCATTTTCTCGCGATCACGGCAAAATATACACTGCTCTCGGAATCGCGACCTGCCGTATTTTGGCTATAAAAAATTATGCGTCCTCTGCACTGCCTGCCGTGGAATTGGGGTTCCCCTCTTCTTTGGGTGTGCCAGGGGTGCTGCGGGGCCGATTTGACCACCGCGCGAGAATCTCACGTCGCTCTTTTGGTGTCGGTTGATCCTCAAGAGCCCCTTCGCGCAAGAATGATACTTTAAACGGCGCTGGTACTATGGGCCACAAATCACTGGATACAAGCGGTTTAATTTCGCCGTTAGCATCCCGAAAATTCTGAAGTAATGCATTTCGGTTGGCTTAAAGAAAAATTTGCGCCTACATGCTGCGGCTGCGCCTCCATACTGCGGTGCCAAACTTCACCTTCCCGGGACGCGCCGGAATGAATAACTTTCTCGCCATATTCTCCTGGCGTGATCAACGTACTGTTCTCACACACAATCTATGGGATTTTGGCTAAGATGGACACCCGGTTTCTAGCTACGGACATCGGGTTGCCGTTATGAGAGTTCCCGGTAAGCTAAATTTTTGTTCTTTCTTCACGTGGGTGGCTGCACTCATCAGGCTGCGGGCACTTCAACTGCGCACCCTCTCAAGATCTCAAGCCTTGCACCGCCTCCGAATATTGTACTTTTTTTTTTGAACCATCATAACGGTATCGACTGCCAGCTCATAAGAGTAGTCCTCATCCACTGTTTTCCTCATCCACTGTTTTCCCACCAGTTCTTCCACAACAATGTCTCTCATATCGACCTGTGAGTGCCGCACCGCACGTTCGCTCTACTCGGCAAATCTAACGAACTCCCCAGTCCTCGCTTCGCGAGCCGAAGAGGTGTCGGTCGACGACCAAAGCAAATACAGATACGTACCCACCCAATTCGTCGCAATTATATTCGTCGTTCTATTCACCATCAGCACAAGTGAGCCGTCCAAAACAACCCTCCTTTACCATCCCCCTTACCTCCTTGCAGTACTCCACATCGGACAAGCCACCTACTATCGAATGTGGTGGCTATTCCCCACGGTGTGTCTATGCGGCATGGGCGAGGTATCGTATAAACCCCCCTCTCACCCACCTCCAGCTAAAGTGAGGCCCTCGCAGATCGCGGGCTGGAGCGGCCGCCTGTGGTCTTCCATCTCGCCCACCCTGGATGACCCCTTCATGATGCAGTGCGTCCCCACCCCACATGTCCCTTTTCCAGTGGATAACGAGTGCATGTCTGCCAGGATCACCTGCACGATCCTCTCCCCCACGCCCCTCGTCGCTGCCAACTTCATTCTTCTGTCGTGGCTCGTGAGCCGCCTCGGAGCGTGCTATGCGCGCCTGTCGCCCACTATGTGTAAGTTCCCTTCCATCCGCATGTCTGCGCACCTAGTAACTGGCTCTAGATACCGTTGTTTTCGTCGCCAGCGTCAGTCCCTGAGTGCCCATGATCCACCTAATTACCAACCTCGCCCCCACAGGACTTCGTCGCCCTCGGTATCCAAGGCGCCGGTGGAGGGATTGCGGCTAGCGCTACCGACTCTGCCAGCGCTAACCTCGTGCGTGCCAACTCGATATTCCCTGCAGCTGTGTTCCGTACTCACGCGATTTGCCAGGGCTCCCACATCATGCTCGCTGGCCTGCTCTTTCAATTCGGTACGATTGCCCAATATTCTGAGTTTCCGGACTCTATTCACACCTCCATCAGTCGCAATCCTTGTGTACATCTCTCTGGCAGTCGACCTCATCAAACACCACCGCGAAGACAGACCCATAAACCCCGCACGGGGCGGCCGCGGGACCACCCTCGACGCCAAGGCGAACACCATGATCGCGGGCCTCGCGCTTTCCACGCTCGTCCTCACCATCCGGTAAGCTTACGCTTCGTGTTCACTAACACATACTCGTCTTGCCAACTGACTTGAATGCGCATGGGCAGCTCCATCTACCGCATCGTCGAGCTCGCGCAGGGCTGGGATGGCCGCATCCTCCGCACAGAGGTCTACTTCAACGTGCTCGACGGCGGCATGATCACCATCGCCATGTTTGTCCTCAACTTCGCGCATCCGGGGCGCCTGCTCGGCTCCACGCGGCCCACTGCGAGCCCTGATCACTATGTTTTGAAGGATGTCGAGCGCCACAGGAGTGCGTCGGCAGAGCGGCATGCGTTTATTTGAGCGAGGAATGCAGAATCGTATGGACACGAGGATTTTTCAATTTTTGGGGGGTTTTACTTTCTGTTTTGTGGTCTTCTTTTACATCGTCTTGAGTCGCTCGCTACCCTGAATATATATAATAAACCCTTTTTAATTGTATTGCCAGAAATCCGCCGACTTAAGTTAGCCATTGATCATGTATGACAAGATGGTGGTGCATACCTCTCTTCGGACACGTCACATAAAAGTTTTCAAAGTTCAAAATGATGAGAGAATTGATTATAAGTCGAGAGAGAATCAATGTTCGCAGAAATTGAATTCATCGCCGGAGATCGCATCCTCCACTGCTGGGGCGTACGCCCTTCGCTCCTCCATCAGCTCCTCCCTCAATTCGTTCGCCTCCTCGAATCCAATCGGCCAATCTTGCCCCTCCACGAAGTCCCGGTCCCCTTCTCGTACGTCGGCCCACCAATCCCCCCTCTGCGGCGGCACGTTCGCAGTCGAAATGATGCGCGTGTGCGGATCGACGAGGAACAAGGCGATGATTTTGCGGTGCCCGGGCTTCGTGCGGTCCTGCAGCGCGAAAGGGGTCACACGGTGCTGCATGACGTTTGGAAAGGCGATGAGGCGCCCCGCCGGTGTCTTGACGCGTCCGATATCCTGGACCGCGGAAGTGGACGCCGTGAGGTCGAAGAGGAATTCGAGGCCGCCAAAGTCATCCTGTCAGGTATATTATTCGACGGTCAGCGCTGCTGCGGGAGGTACCAAGCGAGTGTATGCACCTGCCCCTCAGCATTGTCTTCGGGCCCATACGTGTCGACCTTTTGCCGGAACGCGAGGTAGCTGTCCGTCACGTTCTCGCTGTTGTAGTAGTAGATCGCCGACGCACAGATCCGCTCGTTCAGCTGGCCCTCAACATGCCACGAGCTGCCAGGGTATTCCGGCTTCTCCGGCGTGAGCATAACGTTCGCGAGTTTGACGATGACCTGCAGTCCCTCGGTTTCGAACAGCCGCCGCAGATGGTCCTGGTGGGATGTCGCGCTAAGCTTTTTATCGTCCTCGCTGTATGCAGGCGAATCAGGCAGAATGAGAGTGCGATTCACGTCCATCTCTTCCGCATACTGTGCAGGGGTCCAATCGTCCTCCCCATCCCCAGGTTCGCGTACATTTTTATCGTACTCGTAGTTCGCCTGGTCGACTGGCATCCGCCTGTAATTCTTTATGTCTGGATCCGACCCGACGAACCCTAGTACTTCGTCCCAGAGCGGAACAGCAGCGCTCATGACCTGTTCGAGAAGCGGGTACAGCGTCCTGTGTTTAACGGGATGCAGGTTATTGACATAGCTGGCGACCTTGACCCCACCACCCGCGGAAAACCCGACATCGCACGGGAGCCATTGGAACTTCGTCGACCAGAGCTTAGAGGGGTACATGAGTTGTATGTACTCGTTCTCCTCTCCTTCGCTGGCAGGAGGCACCAAGACGACTTCGCCTGCGCGAGGATCCGCGAGGCAGTCGTCGACGCCGATAGTAGAATCAGGCAGGATACGCGTGCGGCCGTAGACCAGGGGAAAGAGGGACGGATGGACGAGGTCCAGGACCTGCTGATTGGAGCCCGGATGCCAGTCTTTTAGGTGGTCCGGGACATCCTCGAGGAGCTCCGTTACCGCCTTGCTGATTTCCTTCCCGAATTCCCCAGAGATAGCAATATCCGACTTGACTACGCAAGCCGCGGTGTCAAGGACGCGCACAACCTTGCTCTTTTTGTACAGCTCTGCTTTGTCCCGGAGCTCTGCGACGCACTGCGGCAGGATCGGCATGGAGACAAACGGTGCGGGTGGACAGGACTGACGAAATCAAACATCCTGGTGGTGAAACCTTGTTTATTGGTGAACGTATGTCGCGTCCACGACGTAAGCTGTGGGGGGTCCGCAACCGCTTCCGTACGCCACTTTTCCACGATGCGCTCGTCGAATATCTTGCGCTCCCATTCGGTCTTGTCCGTGAGGCGGTTCATCAATTCGAGCATGTTCCGCTCGCGAACCGTCATCGAGTCAGGGCACCAATCGAGGACGGCGTTGGGATACATGAGCCCTGCTTTGTATTGGCCGGAGTTGGGCTTGAAGTTGACTGGGAGGCCGAAGCCAGGCCGGCAAAGTCGTCGGCCCGCCATCGAGGATTCGAGGTGGTGGTCAGGGATCAGTAGGGGCGCTCAAAGTCAACTCAAAGTAAAACACGCCGGACGGTGACCGACAACGGACAACGGACATCACCGTGGGTAGCGAGGGGAAACCGGTTAGGCGAGGGAACAGCGAGGTGCGAGGATGTGTGAAACGTGAGTGTCAACACCAGGAAGAAAATATGTATGTATGACTCTTCGGAATGATGGCGCAAATCCGCTGCATCATCGGTACTATGACGTCGTGCCGACAATTCCGGCATGACATCACCACGACAGTTTGCGGATTTCGGGGAATCGGCCATCACTGATATCAATCTCATCGGTGATTGCAATGATTGGCATGACGACCAAATACTGGGCACTGGATCCCGCCTAGGCACCTCTGTCCCAACGTCGTCGGTACTATGCTGGACGACGTTGGGCAGCCGTCTCAAGTCGCTGTGCAGCACTACTTAGCATATCTGAGATCAATATTCACTGTAAGCTTGTTTCAAATGCAGTGTTATTGGAAACATAGGTTGTACGCCAGTTTTCCGATGTTACCAACGTCGCCAACAACACTGTGGACGATGAGCTCGAAGGGTTCGGCCCTGTTCAGCTCAATGTTGATTCTTATCAAGCGGTGTTGAGCCAGCCACGTCATTCTAATCACCGATGAGAGTGATGGCCAATTCCCCGAAATCTGCGAAAAAAGCGTCCGGCGTGTTTTACTTTGAGCGCCCCTAGTGTTCGTTGATGCCATTCCGATTGGCGGAAAAAAAGCTCGGCAATCTACAAGTCTGGCCCTCATCTTCGCCGAAATTCTCACGATACGTGTTGAAGGTTGAACATTGAACATTGACCTGATGTTTACTGATCATTGACATGAAATCACTAAATCTGGAGTTACCCCCCATGGGAACTTCCCGGGGCCTATGGTTGAGGCCATATTACATGACTCTACTCCTTGTCCGAATTCAAAACGTCTTGGCTCGAAATGTAAGACATTTGGACCACGCGAGTATAATATATCCCCCCCCCCCCCCAGTGATACATGGGTGAATACCATTCCCCGCAGCTATTATTGTTACACTCGTTTACACATCTAATTCTAATTCTTGACAGTCCTGTAACCGATGCAATATCCGCGAAACAACCAGTATGTACTCACTCCGCGTCGGAATCGTCTCCAAGCCCCACAGACTCCAGGATTTGCGCACGCGTCTTCGAAATCGGCGTCTTCACCAAGAAATACTCGTCTCCCACGCGCTCGACCCTCACACGCTCGTCGTCACCGTCTCCGCCAAATCCACATTCTGACTCAACGAGCACAGAGTACAGCGTCTGCCGCACATCCGCGCCGAGCGCCAACTTGGGGTCCACGCTGAAATCGCCCCACGCATGGATGAACTGCGCCCCACTCACGGCTGCAAGGAGCGCGCCGAGCGGGAGGTAGGCGTACGCGATGGCGACGAGGGCGGCCAGGTAGAGCGCGACGTGGTAGCGTGCGACGGTTGCCCAGTGAGCAAAGGCGTGGATACCAGAGGGGGGGGGCGAGGACGGCGCGAAGCCGGTGGAGAAAGCAATAAAGTTCGCGTGCGTGGGGGCGAGCAGGATGACGCCACCAACAACGGCACACCACAGGGGAAACACCAGGACTTTGAGGGGAAGGACGGGGGATATGAGAGTTGCGAGGGTGGGAAGTGAGATCGGCGAGTCAGAGTACATGGTACCCTCGTCTTCGCCACGTTGTTCGGAGTAAATGACTGGTTGAAGTTCGTCGGGCGTCTTGGTGGAAAGAGATCCTTCTACTGATGCGACACTAAGAGAATTACTCTGTTATTGGCGTCAGTGCCCATAAAAGTTGTCGAACTTCAGCGCTAGTCACCTTGGCACGTCGGCGCAAGACAGAGGGGCGGGTCCCAGACACAGTAGAAATGGGAGTCAAGGGGATGTCGTCGTAAGTTGCCTGTGGGGGGTGAGTCAATAAATATCTAACGAAAGACTACATACTGACGGTTTTATTGGCATCAGAGGAAAAGCTCGAGGATACATCGGGGGACTGCTTCGTCAGTGGAGTGAGCTGCAGCTAAAACAAACTCAATATAACTCACACCGGCCTGCATTTCTATCTCGGAGAGTGTGAACTCCTTAGGATATGGAGACTGGCCCAGTCGGAATCCCGTGAGTTACGGCAGAATGATATACTTCGGAGAACTGACCGCTTTATCCTCCGAAACATCGCTCTGGGGAGAATCCGCATTTTGCGGCGCCAAATCCTGCCATGAGTGGTAAATTTACATCGCGAAATCTCAAACGATGGATACAGACTTCGTACTCCTGGATGCTAGAGTTTGTGGCCGGTGGAATGACAAGCGTCCCAGCTGTGATCTTCTATGGGATGTTAGGACCACTTACATGGTTTGGGTGAACGTACGGACGTTGTTATTGGCCTCCGATAGTGCCTTGGCGAACTGCCTCGACAAGGACACACTGACGCGCTTGGTGGGAGTCTTGCAGGGCAAATCTTGGGCCTCGCCTAGCAGTTTATGGGCACCGTCGGCAAGCGATTGAAATAGCAATTCGTCTTCGTCTGCTGGTGTGTTGAGGGCAGATCCGAACGGCGATTCTGTGCTCTCTTCAGAGTCATTGCGGTACATCAAGTTTGCATTCTGAGGTGGCACGCAGGTGAGAAATGGAGAAAGCGGCCAGGCCAGAATGACTGCGCACCAAGGAATATGGGGTATTGAAAGCTCTATTCATCGTAGGATCGTTGGAATTAAATTGCGAGGTTGTGGTTTGGTGAAAAGCACGACTGCGTGACCGTGTCCCAGTACCAACAAGACCAAACGGTGATGTCATTGTCAAAGCGCTCACCTTCTGCTTTGATCTTCTTTGCTTTCCGGACTCAGCGTTCAATCCTCAACACTAATTTTGCGGCCCAGTTCCCTGTCCCTCTTGGAATCGCCGTACAACGTCTTTCTTCAAGTTTTGGCCAAGTCTTGCAAGTTTTTGGGATGGCTCAATTTTCAAAGGCCAGTGGGCCAAAGCTCGGGCGTCAGGCGTCAAGCGTCAAGCCGCAAAATCGGTCGCGGAATTTAACTTTTGGGAGCCCTAAGGTACTTGATGTCGTTGCGCTTTGATCCTATTGTCTTGGCCAGGTATATAATGCGTCCATACTCCTAGACAAATCGTGATTCGTGAATTGTTTCCACCCACTTTCCTGCTCGACGTCTCTTTCTGCCATTTCTACTGTTGGTCGTGTGCCTATCGAGCGGTATACGTTGATGATGGATTCCACGACCAACATCTGGGATGTTCGCACCATTGTTAAGAGCGGCTTTCTCAGCCACTCGATGCACTCCTCATATGCCCGAGAAGTTGGACCCGATGATGTGGATCCTTTCAAAGCATTTCTACCTGCCGTATCATGTACTCACATACCAGCGTTCTATTTAGTTACATTATTTCGCCCGGCACAAACTGGCAATGGAGCATCGTGCATCCTACCCGCGCAGCCACTCTGAGTCGACGTCTCGCGACTTTCCTCGTGCCCTCTACCTGGATCACAATACCTCCACCGAACATGTCTTTCTGGCTAGCGTTCTTTCTCGTCCTACCGAACTCCATCTGGACCTAAGCTGGAGTACGTCCGGTTGGAAGGAGCCCTTTGGTTCTTACATCGAAACGTTACTTGACAGCCGTGGAGTGGACCCAGCGTATATTATGGGCAGTTCGGTCGCCTATCCGCCTGCCTCTTCACAGGCAGAACCAACTCCCTCCTCCGACGCCGCTGAGAAAATGGTGTCCACAGAGTCGCGTGCACCTGCTCGAGTTCCCAAGTATTATCCCAACCAGCAGGGTGGTGTCAAACGCAAAGCCATCGACATTCCTAGTCCTAGGGCCTCGAAGAAAGCGGCTGTAGCTTCTAGGAGCTCGAAGCCAATTCCCTTTCCCCGCTTCAACCGTCAGGGTACTTCTCACAAGAACCCTCCTGCCATCGTACATGTTCTTTCCAATAATGGCTCTGCTGAGTTCAACGACTCCTCTGCTTTGAGTGTCACCGACGCAGGCGAGATTCCAGACGCACTCTCCGACGCGCATTCATCGATGTATGCCTCCACTTGCAAATATACGATGGTCGACATCCCTGGAGCCACGATGCTTGCGCGTCACAGAATCTTCTGCGGGATCGACAACTGCAAACACATCACTTCCAGCATCGCCGACATGATGCGCCACCGCGAGCGCCCCATACACCTGCCAATCGACCCCACTGCGCATCGGGTGCTGAAGCGTCACCCGTGCCTCGGGTGCCCCTTCCGATTCACTCGCCAGGACGCCGCCAAACGCCATGCCAAGACCGAATCCGCGTCCCACTTCAGAAGTGCTAGGAAGACGCTGCTTGCGCAATGGCTGCAATCGGACGAGTACAAGGCTTCTTGGGAGAACGGAACATCAGAGGCATTAATGTCTGTTCCACTTTCCTTTCAATCTGTGCTGACATTTTTTTTTGCGGCGTACAGCAATTCGAGGATTGGGTGGCCCCACGCTTGTGTTGATAGCATTACTGGTGCCGAATTGCGAAGCAGTGAGTTTGTCATGGAAATGTAGTTCGAACTCCGAATGAAGGTGTACAAGTGTGCGCAGGGAGAATCCCCGTCGGATTTAACTACGACTTATTTATTTATTTATTTCTCGCTCTCACTTCAATTCTTATCCGATCGACAATGAAAATGCCAAACTTGAAACACCCCTATGACATACCTTCCTCCTAACCGCAACCTAGCCATGGACCCCCATGCCCATCTACGAGCACGATTGGTCGAGCTCAACGCGCAGATTCTGCCTCTGGAAAGGGAGAGAAGCGATATTCAACTCGCTCTCGGCTCCATCACTTTCCCGCGCATCCTCGACATCCCCCCCCAAATCACGTCGGAAGTCTTCCTCCACTGCCCCCTCGCTCAAAGACCCGATCCAATGGAAGCCCCCCTCCTACTGGCGCACATCTGCAGTAAATGGAGAGCCATCGCATTCTCCACACCGGCGTTGTGGAGTCGCTCCTTTTCGCTAGCATTACGGAGGAAGCCAGAGGCAACCACTTCGAATGACCCAGGTCTCGCTCTCTCCAAGGACTGGCTCCTTCGAGCAGGCGCTCTGCCGCTGTCCCTAGATATCTCGGACCATCGCTATGACGTTGACGACAGGGTAATACCTCTACATCCTCTCTTAGGCGAAGTCGTCAATCGCGCATCACAATGGCAGGACGTGAAGTTATGGTTACCGGTGTGGGGGCTCCAAACCGATTTCCAGAACAAGATGAGCCTCCCGATCCTACAAACGCTCGATATTGGGACTACCAATTTCCGTAACCTCCCGGACCCCGTTGTGGATCTCATCGATCCGGTGCAGTTTCGTATCCACGCCTTTAGCGAAGCACCCGAATTGCGCAAGGTCCAGCTCCGAGATGGCATTGCGCCTCGAAATTTCATTCAATCTTCCATGGGCGCAGTACGAAGCGCGAGAAGTTCGGGCTTCAAATCAAAATTGGTTTTCGTTGGCTGCGGGTTCGAATCCCCAAGAGCGCATTTATTATTGGGTGATCTACTGTTGTTCCACCAAAAGACTACTATACTAGAAGCTGTTAATGGGTATGTTATGAAGTGGTTTAGGTGGTTGACTTTGAACTGTTGCTCTTTTCTCCGTCGTATGTTCGAACCTCCCGCGGAACTTTTTTTTTTTTGCTTTTCAAAATTTTACACAATTTACCACATCCTTTGCATTTCTTTCACAAATTTGTGATGAACAAAGCGACTTATTAGAGGAATTTATTCCAGTCATGTCAACGGTATATGTGCAATTTGTTTCTAAATTAGCGCGGTTCAAGTTTCGGGTCGTTTGGTGAAAGCAACCGTTGAGAGGACAGTCATCCTGTGTTTTCAAGTTTCCTAGTGCTGAATCAAATATATGGAGGAATTAAGAGCCCATGCGAGATTAGGATGCTCAATTTGGCCATAAATAGCCTGTTTGCGATGCAGCCATTCGAGCCATCTGATGGCTGTTTGGCGTTGCGCAAACTGATGGCTAATAGCTCGAATGGCTAATAAAATAAAGTCAGTGTATGCTCTTTTCTGCTAGAACAAGTGTCAGTGAGTGTGTTATCACACGTGGAGCTTAAGGAGTGCCCCTAGACTGCATGAGACCTCCAACTTCAACAAGATTAACTATTTGGGGCCCACAATCTGGCTGTTATATATGTGAGTGGGACTGGTCACCCATACATGAGCTGGACGACTCAGAGGCAATTCAATGACTCCAAAAATATGGGCAAGTATTGAAGCCATTCGAGCCATTAGCCATCAATTTGCGCAACGCCAAACAGCCATCAGATGGCTCGAATGGCTGCATCGCAAACTCTCTAATACTATAGAGCGTTTGCGCTGCAGCCAGCGGAGCCATCAGATGGTTTTTTTGCATTGCGCATCCGGATGGCTGATGGCTTCGGCGGATTTCACCCCGTATACTTCTGTCCAGGGGAAAGGGTTGTGATAACAGTCAGCTCTCATGTTTCGTTGAAAAAACACTCTGACATCCGCTCAAAAGTCGGAAATTTGCATATAGTTATTTTTTTGTCCCAAATCAAATTATTCTGGCCGGTTGAGTGAAAGGAAGTATCTCGAGCGGTATTTGGGGCATGTATGGGACTCAAATACATTGTATTTTCCCTCAGTTGTCAAAGCCATTTAAGCTGCGAGCCACCAATTTGCGCAACGCAAAAAAGCCATTGGATGGCTCTGATGGCTGCAGCGCAAAGTCGCTAATACCCTGGTACCACATTAATATTCTACCACAACGCCCTGGCTGACTTCTTCCCACCGTTAGAACCACGTCCGCCACATCAAATATTTCTGTGTACATTCTGTCTGCCAGTCCCGGAGCGGCCTTGATTCTTGGCTCCCTATTTATCGGTGACTGCTACAGTTGTGCTCCAGTGAATCCGGATTCTGTCCCAGTCATTCAACTGTCCGACATCCATCCAACCTGAGTGCATTACACCGTCTTTATTTCTCTTTTTCCGGTGCCAGCTTTAGTTGGCAATGAGTTTGGGATGTGTGTTGTCTCATTGCTTATTTATTTGTCCTTCCTTTAGTTCCGTCTAAGGCATCCAGGTAGGCGACACGAGGGCATAAAAGACGTGTGTAAGCACCCGATATTTTGTGTTGAATCCCCACTTCAGTTCACTAGACTTCGTAGATAGTTTTGTATTTATTTCTAATTGAGCTCAACAATCAAAATTGTAACCTCACATAAGAACATTACCGCCCACTCCTAGTCCTAACAGATCCCTCCTCTCGCCCCAAATATCCGGCGTCGACCGTGAAAAACACCAAAATTAAAAGGCACATAAACGTTGTGTTTTTAAGTCCATTTAAGAAAATGGGGGTATGCTGGAGCTAGCACATACCTAAATATGAAGCACGTCAACTGGTTAAGAGACGTGAATTCAGCGAGAGACGCGTCAAAGAGAGAATCAACGCGTCGAACACGTGAAGTACGCGGCATCGACACGAGAAGATAATGTGCCGAGTCGACAGAAAAGGGCGCGAGACTGTCGGGGGGTCAGGAGCTCGGGGTTGAAATTCCATTTCTGTATGACTGGAGCTGAAAATGTGAGCAAGCCTAAAGCTATATTCACGAATTGATTGGTCGTTGTTGGACGTTGTTTCTTGAAGCGCGAGTTCACAGAAAAGCAAGGAAGTAGAAATCAGGATGGCAGCAAGATGGCTTGAATTTAGAATCTTGTGTGCCATTTGAGGCCGATTTCTGCCGCAGGGAAGTCAAGGTATTGAGTTTGAGTGAGCGGAAACTTGAAAAGCCAGGGTGTCAAACGACAGCTTGATTCAAAATTCTGGCGTGAGTTACCATTTTACGCTGATATTCTATTCTAGGCATGCGGACTTTGGTCTGGATTTGAGTCCTCTGCCGACGCGATCTTGAACGCGATTTTGTTTTGTTTTGTGGTCTGTTGCAATTGGTACTCATAGGCTTCCCCGCACTTGTAATCATTCTGGCCTGCATAATATTATCAATACAAAATGCAAGTATCCGACTTGTATCTGTCCAGCAGCGGAAGGACTTAGCTCCGAACATAGGGGTAGGGGTATTTCGTTGCGGCATTATGCCAGGTGACTGGTGAAGACATCAACTTTTAGTGACTTAGGGAAGCGAAACAATTCAATAATTGAAGCTCAGGCAGATAATTTGAAGAGTCGGGATGTTAATACATATTCGAAGTCCACCGCCATGAACTCCCCATATTAAACTTTGTAGCTATGCATAATGCAATTTACGGCCGGCCCTCAGCGGACATGGCTGATTGCTCGAACAGGACCGAAAATAACTTCACATTTGCCTGTACTTCAGAGAGGCTTTCTCCCCAAATGCTTTTGCGACTCTTGTCTCAAAAACTGGCCCCAATACCCCCCCATCAGTGGTGCGCAAGCAGCGAAAAGAAGACCCCATACTCCATCACAATTTTTCAAACAAAGTGCAAGGGTGTGCGGTGCAAAAATGAGCTGTTTAAAATTTTGAACGCAGAAAAAAAGTAACGCGGTCGAGGTTCGAACATACGACGCGGAAAAAGGGTAGCGGTTCAAAAGCAACCACCTAAGCCGCTTCACAACATAACCACTAACAACCACTAGTATAGTAGTCTTTTGGAGGCACAACAGTAGATCACCCAATAACAAATGCGCTCTTGGGGATTCGAACCCGCAGCCGACGAAAGCAATTTTGATTTGAAGCCCGAACTTCTCGCGCTTCGTAGGCGCAGTTGACACATTTTGTTGGCTGGTTCTACTGCATCATGATTGTCTCGACGTTCTGCGTCTCGCAACAGGGATAGTCGATTGTCGATTCTTTCAGCTCAACGCTAACGTTAATTCACTTAATTCGTCAGTGCCCCTCCCATTCCGTCATGACTTGCACCATCTAGCCCTCTACCCAGCAGACGAGGCCCTTCGAGACGTCGTCCCTCTCTTGACGCAATTGCATCTCCCCCTGCTCGAGAGCCTCGAGCAGGGAGAAATCCACGGACAATCGCACGCTACATTCGCCGCGTTCCTCGCGCGGTCGCCCAAAATAACGAGTTTCACCACGCCATACGACTCCGACTTGTCGCCGCTTGGTTCGCCCATAACGTACCTCGATGCCCTGCCAAAACTGCGCCACCTTGATATCCAGGTGTACGCGGACCACGTCGACGCGGTCCTTCGCAGGCTCGCCCAAGTCCCCTTATTTCTGCCCTATATCAAGAGCATCAAGTAGTGATGGTTTGGCTTTGGCCCGGCTTTGATTGGCTTTGGCCTATGAAAATCGCAGGCCAAGCCAGGGCCAAAGCCAAAGCCAGCGTTGGCTTTGGCCTGCAAGCCAGCAAGCCGTGCCTTTTTGGCAGAGAATGAGGCGAAATTTTGGCTTTGGCCTGGCAAAATCTCAGGCCAGGCCAAAAGCCAACCCAGGCCAAACTTTTGGCTTGGCTCTGGCCTTGGTACCAAAGCCAAAAAGCCGTGGCTTTTTGGCCTCAGGCCAAAGCCAGACCATCACTAGCATCAAGTTCGTCGTCGTCGACGGATGCGTGGTGGACTATTCCGTCCTCGTCAGTGCGCTATCCCGGAAGTGGCATAATACAACTGCGGATGCGGTCCAGCTGGAGTCTTTTTCGCTCATCTGGAAGGGAAGAACTCAGTTCGTGGGGAGCTCATGGCTGAACCCGATTAGGGTGGGTACGGAACTACCGTTTTTGAAGAAGCAGGGAATGCGGATGCATATTGGAACGGAGAGAGAGTCGTGGGTGTAGTAATTGGCTTCCACAACATATTGTGGACTTTTTTATTCAGTCATATATTTATTTCATTGTCGGTTTAGCTTTTATCCTGGTCTCTCTTTCCCTCGAAAAAAAAAGTAATTCGATTGTTACGTCGTCGGACTGGCCATCCCCTTGATATCTTCAGCGTCATCTGCATTTGTTTTGTGAGCTTCTCTTGAAGATTTATGATACTCGTCGATCCGGCAGCCGGCAATCGGACATATTTGTGACCGGTAATGGGTCTGGGTTCCACGGACGCGCTTACAGGACAGCACTGAGGTTGGGGATATAAGAGTGGCGATGGGAGTACAACCTAGCACGAGTTATCGGTACTTTTGACTGCTATAAGCAGTACAATGACGCGGTATCAACATCTGCGCCAATATATCTCGTCAGCACATGATTAGGTTCACTACTCTCACTGTCATGGATGTTGAACCAGCTCCTCTGGCTGTTGCCAGTGGGCTTCACCCGCCTGTGTGGCAATGCCTCAACAATATTGATACCCTCAGCGAAGTTCTCATTTGTTCTTCGAGGAAGATAAATGGCTCTCAGGAACCAATCTCTTCTCAACATAGCGCTGGTGTGTAAGGCTTTCCTGGAACCGGCATTGGACAAATTGTGGTGGACGGTCGAGACACTGATCCCACTTTGACTAGCGGCTCCCAAAAAAAAGACCACGGTAAGTTCAGTTCTCTGTAATAGGCGATGTACTCATGCAAGCCTGTTAGCCACTCGGGAAATCCTTCCATTGGGATAAATTCGACTACTATGCTCGTCGAGTCCGATGCATTGTCTCCGCCAATGCAACAGAGATTTCCAAGCATTCTGCTCAGTTCCTTCAGATCGCTCAACTCCATGGCACCCCCGTTCTCCCTCGTCTCAGAACTATCAGTGGTATACATTTGTCCACTGAAACCCACATCTTGTTTCCCCCTCCATTCGGGCTATCACTCTAGAATCTGACCATCATTATTGTATTGGCTTTGTTAGCAGGCATCACCGGTATGGGAGGAACGGTGGAAGAACTTCGATTGGATCTGGCGGATGAGGTTGGAAGATCGATTTGTGCGGGTATCGCAAATCTCAACACCCTACGCCGTCTCGGACCGACAGTGAGAGACATGCCGCACGCGCGAAATCACAGCTGGCCTTGCTATCCGCCCCTCCACAGTGGGATAAAGATATCTCAGATCACATCCTTTCATATGGATTCTCGAAGCTCGAGACGTTCATCATAGACGGAGGCGCTACTGTCTTTTTTCATTCAATTCGAACGTCACGCATCACGCACCCCCTGTTCGTGTTCGAATATTGGTTCAGTGTCACGCATCACGCACCTAGTGTTCGAATTAGTCTCATGGTTCGCGAAAATGGCTCAGAAAACACGTCTGAACACCCCAAAAGAGCACAATTAGATTCCGAAGCTACAGCACTCGAAAAATAGCAGTGTAAGTAAAAATTAAGAATAATTTCCCTCCCATTCGTCTTCATGTAGAAGTTTGCCTCTATGTCGAGAGGAATTTCCATTGAGCCCGAGAGGTCAGGCAGCGGAGAGATCGTAGCAAAGAGAAAAATTATTGATTGTCATTATGCATTGATGCCACGACGGGTTCATTTTCTCCATATGCAAAATTCCGAGAACGGCTTTCACAGACATTATACATTGATTTGATGCCCGCGACAGGCTCATTTTCTCCATACACACAATTCCGAGAACAGCTTGCTAAGGAATCGGTGTTTCGCCCTTGTTCGAACTTTTTGCGCCTGTCACGCTAAAATTAGCCCACGTTCGAATGTTCGAACTGGATTTTTGTGTCACGCGTCACCCCCCCGTTCGAATTGAATGAAAAAAGACAGTACCTGGTGCAGGACCGCAGCAGGTTGAACTTGGGTTGAACTTGAACTTGAAGGGCATGAGGATGACATCATTGATGCTGATGGGAGCCGATCGCGATCATAATCAAGGCACCATCAATTCCATTTTCCCAACTTCTCAGCTGCGCGTCTGGCCGGGGTAGTAATTTCAACATATTTGAACTGCGCGGTAAACTGTGCTCGCAGTGAGCGCAGCCAAGATCGACGCGTATAAAGTCTATGGGACGACCACGAACATGTCCAGCAAACAGTGTCTCAGTTCATTTACATCCAAAGCATCTTCACAGCTCTTCCACCTCTAAGCCTACACACCCATACATGTCTACCTCTTCCTCCACCACCGCTTCCCTCGTGTTGTCCTACGAATCCGAGTCCGGAAAAAACTACGCCGCCGCTTTCGCCACACTCCAATCCGCGTACGGGCTCGGTGGACAAACCCCCAGTGTCTTCTCATCGAAGAAAAGTTTGAAGGCTGCAAAGCCCTCTGCCGCGGTCCCCACACCGGCTGGATCTGCTCAAGCGCCGAAGGACTACGAGTCCACCTTTGGCTCTCTATTATCAGAATTCGGCTTCTGTGGCGCTGCGCCTGCAGTGCAGAGGAAACCCGCATGAAAGGTTACACGTCTCGTATTCTGTCTCGGTAAGACACTCTCCTTCGCCACGACTTTCCGGATGCTAATACCGATCTAGTTGACACTAAAAGCCTCAAACAGTTGAGACTATGTCCGGAAATATTATGCCATCGCCGGCGGCGACCTCTCTGCGTTTTTTACGCACTCCGCTTCATGCACCGAGGGACGGCAGAGACTTAATTCACAATCTCGTAGAGTTACTGGTCCTTTGTGGTTTATGTTTCTTTGTTTCACTTGGCCCGTAATGTACGACCGAATTCATCAAGTGTTGCAATTCAGTTATCCATCTACCTCCTTTTATAATCCTGATCGTGGATAATGAGTCGGTATACAATTGCCGTTAGGTAGTGCCGGCCGACTGTAGTTGCACTTTCTCTTCTGATTCAGCCCAGCAGCAACCCGATGTTCCCCGAAACAAATAAATCTTTCAACCTGAAACCAAATCTGGCGGTTCCCGGCCATTCGCCTAATGTTCAAGCGAATATTTCGCACCAGGGCTCATAGATCCTGGATTTTTAAAGACCACTTTTGATATACAGATGCAGTAGGAGATCAGGATAATAATAATGAAGATTTGATGTGTTGAATCGTACGATGACATCATAGGTCTCCGATCTTGCCAGCGGAACACCAGCGGTCTCGAGGCTTACATCCCGAACCGCGCGTCATCCACCGGTAAATATGTCCACGAAATGAGTGAACACAAAACTTACTCGTCGAGGGCTTCCTTTTCCTGCGAGACACATAACAGATTGACCCTTTCCCGGCACCGGACAGCGGTGTACGTTGTTACGGAACCGGCGTCCAACTTGATTAATGCCTCTTGGGCATGATGGCCGAAGGCCACATCCAGGCGTATGTATTTTCCGTTGAGACCGAATTCCGAACTCTGCGTTTATCGTTCTCACCTCTTTCCTTTGCAATTCATGCGGTCACGCGCAGCACCCAGTCCATTTGAATTTCAGTAATCAAGGCAACACTTGGAAGTGGTACAACCTAGAACCCGCAAGTGATCCGCTGAACGTAGTTTTGCACCCCGTAACCAACCAGATACTGCTATTCAGGAACAAGATAATTCCATATCTTTGCGGTGCTGACCTGCTGGCAATGTCGATTTGGGAATGAACGATAAAAGCGCTGTGGGAGCGATGGAGAGGCGAGGTATCGATGCAATTGTTAATTACTGGTGTACTGAGTGGGGTTGCTAGGTAGATAGGTTGTTCAAAATTCAGTGGCATGAGGCTCACTGACCAATGGGGTTATAATCGTGAAGTTGCTGGAGTATATTAGTCTCAGCCTGAGAATGGAGCCTGACCCAAAATAGCACCTGCCAAAGCTTGAAGATTGGCGAGCGGAGATGAGATCGCATTTGCTCCACCCATGGGAATCTTCACTACAAGTTAGGGACAGGACAATTAAAGAGGTACACTAGTTGCCCTGAATTTCTGGAGATAACGGACCACGGATCTTCGAACCCATCGCAGTCTTGCGGATCGCGGTCTATTAACGTCAATCACCCCCGGAATTAGAAAGATGCCGGTAATCGCGCACGGCGTTATGGTGTGGAGTAGATTGGGGTACTGATATATGTAGTCGCCGAGCGTCAAGTATTTCGGCGCCACCGAGCTCGTGGGGGTATGTAGGGGCGCAGTTTCTCGGGCAGCAGTTGTCAAGGTGTTTCGTAGTTATTTGGGCTACTAGGAGGAGAGTGGGGTTAGCAAGGAGGCAGAGAAAGGGCCGTTGATAAATGAATGCTCAAAGCGCAAGTATTTAGCAACAGCGGGAGCGCGGTCTAACTTCTTGTGCCAGCGAAGTCAAGCTTCCGTCATGGGTGTCGCATAGCAACTCCTAGCGACCCAAAAAGGCAATTTACGGGCTGCCTATTTGGGGAACCGGGCTCGTTGTAACGCTGATCACGTTTCTTGATGACAGGGGCCCCGAGCATTACTAGCCCGCGGACCCAAACGATGTGCCCTCTTCTCCGTCGCCCATATCATAGCAGGCTGGTCCTGCTAGCTTTTCAAATTATCGTCGTCCTCACATCGCTGGACCGATGCCAGTAGCCCACCTCCTCGATCTCAGTGCTCCCCGCGCCACCCCTATCCCTGTCCAGATATACGGCGTCACGCCGTCGACGCCAGCGAGTGCGCTCGCAGACCGGATCTTCAATGACCCGCAGTCGTGGAACAGCCAGTCGAGCCTGGGCCTCTCCAAGGATGAGCTCGCCGCCTGGGATGAGATCGACCAGTTCCCCGCTGTGCCCTCTGGCCCTGACTCGGCCGACTTCATGCTGAAGCCCTTCACGAACAAGTTCCGGCTCGTCCGCCCCGACCTCATGTCCCCCGAATCCGAGCTCGACTTCGACACATATCTGGAGGGCATCAACGACTCGGAGAAGGCGGCGTCGGATGTTCCGCTCATCACCATAGACTTCGAGCACACCCGCCGCAAACAGCGCCGCCTCAGCCAGCTCGACCGCATGTCCGTCCTCTGGGCGCATGGCAACCTCTTCCGCGCCTTCCCCTCGCCGCTCTCCGTGCCGTCCTCGCCGCTCTCGTCCTCCGTTGCGACGCAGTCCTTCCACTCCCCGCTCCTGCGCCCGCGCACTGCTGCACCCTGCCCGCCGCTGCACACCGCCCCGAGCACGCCGCGCCTCGCCGCACAGACGCCGTCGCCCCTCCGCACGGGCAACTCCGCGATGTGGAGCATCCTGGAGTATTATGGCGTTGGTCCCGACACGCCCCGTACCACCGGCCGCGAGCGCGCCGTCTCCGCCTCCGCCGTGCGCTTCCAGCTCCCCGCGCACCCCGCCGTATCCCCGCCGCCCGTGCCCGCCGTCCCTACCGCCGTACCCGCAACCACAGCGCAGCGCCGGTCCGCAAATCCCGCGCTGGCGCAGTCGCTCACGATGCTCGTCCCCCCGCCGCCAATCATCCAGGAGGCCCCGCCACCCAAGCGGACCGCACCCCGCGCCTCCGGCGAACCGCTGCCACTGTCACAACGACAGACGCCGCAGGCGCAAACGCCGACACAAGCACGGCCGCAGACACACACCCGCCCGCGGCCCCTGCCCTCGATCCCGCAGCACCCGCCAGCGCCGGCGCCGCAGCCGTTCCTCAAGCTGGAGCCGCTGCGCCGCCCGCGCGCCAACACCACCGGCATCCGCAGCCTCCCGCCGACGCCGCCGTCCAAGGACAAGCGGCGCCAAGGGCGGCAGATTGCGTCGGTGGGGTGAGGTGCGCCATTCCCCGATTCAACAGCGCGCGTCCCGATGGAGGCGTTGGCGTGTACTCACTCGTTCATTCAAGCCCGTATTTATTGTACCCTAGAGTCTTTGTGTAAATGTTTTTATCGAGTATTATCATCACCCACCTTCGTTCGTTGCTTCGTTGTATGTTATTGTACTGTAATTCAACTGTAATCAGTAAATTTGAATCGATGGGGCGTCACGGAGAAGAGAAAACTTTGGGCCTGGGAGCGAGTCAGACAGCGTAAACGACGACGACTGGGTATACAGACCTCCCAGCTTCGACGTCAAGGAAGCCAATATAGGATGAGTTCGCGGGCTACACCCAGATATTCGGGGATCTTACCGCCAAGTCCCAAGAGTAACGAGATGGGGCATTGATGTCCAGCGGACTGAGGCGTCGGCGCCGCCACCCTAGGCGACTCGTACTGATCGCGGCTCTTCGCGTTTACACATCCCAGCACGACGGAGCAATATCATATATAGTGCGGCTGATTTTCTTACGTGCACCGTAGATAGAGGACGGCATCCACTACAGAAGGCTATCAGACCCCAATCAACGTCGGGAACATAAGACACACCTTGTGTAGGACGGATAACGCTGTGCTGATGACGCTGGTGGAAAAGGAATCTGGGGAGACGATCGCCTGCGCAGAAGAGCCCGCGCTCTTTGTCCCGTGGCGTGCGCTCCAGGGCGCAGGGGGAGCAGCACGAGAAGCTCGCGTCGCCGTACGTCTCTCAGGAGAGCGCGACGCCCTGCGCGCCTGCGGGAACTCCGCGTGGCGCAGCTTTTCGCCGCGCGCTCATAAAGACACAGAAGCCGCAGTCCCATCCACGTTGCAGCTCAAGCGGGAACAACGATTCGCGCTCCCTAACGCGCCACTCTGACACGAAGGTCGCGCCGCCCTCCAAAGAACGCAGGCGCCGCGCCCCCGAAGACAACGCACCGACAGGCGCAGGCGCAGACGCAAATACACACCAGGGCGAGAGCTAATTCCAGTCGCCAGCTTTCTCTCAAGAAGAGCACGGCGTGCGTCGGTAAGCACTTGCGCTCGGTGCGCAAGGTCGCACCCGCGCCGGTCTTGGCGCTGCATGTTGCCCTTCACCATTTGCATGCCTTGCCTTGGGGGAAACAGTGGGCGCCACACGGCGAGCGGTAGGAGGGGCGTGTCGGGGCAGAAGTGCGCGACTTCTGGGTACCAGATGCAATTATTTACTGCGAGGCTGGTGGGAAAGTCGACGGAGGAACGAATTCGTTTGTTGAAGATTGGTTGAAGAAGTTTTGCGGTGATTGACCACCGTTGATGGCCGCTTTCGGCCAACAGTGGTTCACGTGACTGTCACACGCTTCTCTCCAACGCGAGTAAATGGCGGCGCAGACGGTGTTTTGGCCCGAGGATGTGCGGATCTCAGGCGTGTGTTACGGGTGGCGGACCCCGGTTCTGTGTGTTGCGGGTGTCGTCGAGGTGCGCCCATGCACATTCTTTCTTTTTTGGGTGCTATTCAATATTTTTGCAGGGAGCGGGACGCTTCCGAGCTTGCAGAAACCCTGACTGCGCACCGCAGCAGCCAAGAATGGGTGCGAATAGCGCAAACGTGTGGCGGGAACCCGGTCGTGCTCGGGAACTGCTCCCTGCGCGCTGGGCGCCCGCAGCTAGACGGCTTCGCGTGCGTCCAGTAAATCTCACACCGCTGCCACATCGAACAACAAAGGTACAGAGACCACACGATTATATACTACCGCCGACACGCTGCGTCGTCTCTCCGATATTACACGCTCGACGGCGCGGCGCCCGACCCGGAGACGCCGCCGGCGAACCACACAGCGCGCGCCGCCGCCTTCGCTGCATCTCTGGAGCACGACTTCACCAACCATATTCGCAAAGAGCCGGGCGGTATTGACGCGGTGGTGATTCGCCAGGTACGTTCGTTTGTGTGCTGCATTGAACGTAAATCATAACTAAAAGTAATGCAAACCTCCGTCCACGTAGTTCAACGCCGCGAAGACGACCGAAGGCATACTACAGAACAACAAATCACCGAGCAATTCACTCCCTGCGGCGCTCTCCGCATATATTCTAGACACTATGGATGCGTCTCTCCGCATGTTGCGAAGCGCCAGCGGCGCGTGCGGTAGGTTCGGCGTACCCCGCACGCTGAAGGAGTTTTCATCCACAGGCGCGTCTGTTAACCCCCAAATAATTGATTTTTTTTGACGGGGTCTTTTTTTGGCAGCCCAACAACTCGACTTACGCACGGCGCAGCTCGCGTTCCTCACACACGAAGCCGTGGCGCTGCGCCAGCCCGGCGGCGTCGCCGTCGATGTGTTCTCAGCGCGGTACACCAAGTGCGCGCCGCCTGTTTGGTTCCGGAGGCTATATGCGGCGAGCACTGACCAACGCATATTCTATTTTAGCTTCTTCAACACGGTGTGGTTGATCCTTAACGACCTCACGATCGGGGTCGGGGTAGGGTCCTTCCTGTGCGAGAACCGCGCGGCGCTCGCAGGGATGCTGGGGCGGTTCGGCGAGGTGCGTGTTTGTCTGGGTGCTCTATTCTTCGCCCCTTTGCAAGACCGTTGGTCCTCGTCCTCGATCCTCCTTCTCTAATCACCCCTTCGACCCTTCACGTATAATCCTTATAAAATAAAATAAATAATAACACTCCGTATGACAGGCGATCCTCGTATCTTGGCCGCGCGACGCGTTGCGCTGGCTCGATGCCTGGCCCGCGGGGCTCAAGCTCAACACGGAGCTCTCGCGCTTCTACGCCCACGCGTTCGGGGACCTCGTTGGCGTGTGGGGGCGTGCGTCCCTCCTCTTGCATCATGCTAATACAAATATATATTTATTAACTCGTAAATTTGTTAGACCTCCTCACACACCTCGCGCCCGCGCTCCCCACCCTCATCTACACCCTCGGGGTGCTCAGCGCGCTCGGCGGGCTCACCGCCCTCCTCGCGCTGCTCTCCGACCTGCTCACGCTCGCGGGCTTGCACCTGCAGGCATGCTATGTCGTGAGCTGGGTCCTGTATGAGCGGGGGCTGCGCATGGCGGGCGGGCTGGGGAGGCTATTTCGGGGTGCGTGGTGTGCCTCATGATCGGGTTCACTCTTCACAATCAATATACATTAGTGACTGATTTCTCTATAATAGGCAAGCGCTACAATGTTTTGCGCAGGCGCACGGACTCGTGGGAGTACGACACGGACCAGCTGCTCTTCGGCACGATCCTGTTCACGCTGCTCGCGTTCCTCTTCCCCACGGTGCTCGCGTACTATGCCCTCTTTGCACTTGTGAGTTTCGCGCTCCTTTTTTTTTTACCCGCAGTTCCGTTTCGCGCTTCCTTTATTACTGCTCTCCACTACCCCATCGTTACTCACGCACCCTTTGCTCTTTTTATTATCATTGTCGAGTGCCAATTACTGATTGATCATCCTACATAACACCCAGATGCGCGTCGCGACCGTCCTGCTCAACGCGTGCCTCGAGACGCAGCTCGCGTTCATGAACCACTTCCCGCTCTTCGCGCTGATGCTGCGCGCGAAGGACCCGTGGCGACTGCCTGGTACGTATTTTCTGCTTTTCTCCCCGTTTATAATTTACACCTATCCGCGTTTACTTGCAGGCGGGATATACTTTTCCGTCGAATACCCTACAGCTCAAAACGCCGCGCGCGCCGCGCCGCACCTCGTCGTCAAGGTGCCCTGCGCCCCATTTCTTCTCTGTTGGAGTTTATATACTGAACGCCAATCGCGCAGAGCCAGCCTGTGCCCTTCTCATCGATATTCTTCCAATACAGTGCGTCCACTTCGTTCGTTCCCTCTCTCCTTCGTTCCTTCGTTCCTTCGTTCCTTCGTTCCTTCGTTCCTTCGTTCCTTCGTTCCTTCGTTCCTCCGTTCTCCCTCTGCTGTTCCGTTCCACTGTATGCCATCCCAGCTGCACTCCACGCCGTTCTACCCGCTACTTAATTGCACCTTTAAACTAACCAACCCCCTTTATTATTATTATTTCTAGTCCGCCTCTGGTCGCGCCTCGCCGCACACTACAATCCACTGCGCCTGCTGTGGTGCGTCCTGCGCGGCGAGTACCTCGTCAAGATCCCGCGGTACGAGATGCGCTATGATAGGATTGGGGGTGCTGCGTAGCGCTTCAGGAAGAAATAATAATGCTTTTTGGGACATTCGCCGTTTTGCTCCACACATGCGACGCTGACTATATCCGGTCAAAGCGAGATATTTGGATGAATGTCACGTGTGGACTTCGATTGGATATTGTGATTTCTGAAAAGTAACCAGCAAAAATCGGACCCTCGGGCACTCAAGTCACGGATGTTTAAATTGACAGCACGGTACCCCGACAGCAACCATTGTTTTCGAGAAGAAATGATTTATTCCCCGTTAGATTCGAACTGTGATTATTAACCTTCTGCGTGTCCTGAGAAGGATGAGGGAGAGTAGAGAATTCAGACATAGAATATGAGTTTGGGTACCAACGTGTATTGGGGTCCGGAAGTTCTCGAGCTGGCCCGATGAAGGGTCAGACTTAAGCTAACTACAGAGGACAGTGATGTAGCAAGAGTAGAATTAAAATGAGATAGGAATTGAAATAGGGATGGCGGGCGGGAGACTAAAATTCGTAGGCGACGAAAAAAGCTAAGTAACTGCGAGCGCAGTGTGAGACGTGAGTCCCAAAACTGACGTGCGCAGGTATATATACGTGACCGAGACAAACACTGTGTATTCTCAAAAGTTTCCTCGCGCGAGATAGGCCGAGGGGGCTTGGGTATCCCAGCTATTTTTGTAGTATCGTAGGTATCACTTCTTGGGATAACGGAGCAAGTTTGGGTAGACAAAGCGACGGATATTTGAGGTATCAGATCAGTATCCGGCCCGAGATAGGCAACTACTCCAAATATCTCTCAACCAATCCCGACCTCCGCTCATTTGGTTCGCCCTTGAATTGTCTAATTGAGATACCCTGGCTTGCTCAGCTACCCTGACGGGCCTGCATTCACTTAAAACTGGCATGTCTTCAAATTTCTGCTAAGTCCACCATGCCACGCGCTTACACACAAAAACAGGTCACCTTCGGCTCTGCCCGCCTTCCTCTTGTCCACCTAATCAGCGACTCTAAATATGCGCAGCGACTCCGGGCCGCTGGCTATGCAGTTCACGAACGCCTCGACAAATGGCTGCTGGACAGTATTGACTCTACGGGCTATTTTACTTTTCTCGATCCCCAACTAGCCGTCAGCGAGGTTCTCTGCACTGTCAATGTCTCGTATATGAAGGCAGGCACTGCGCCCTTTCCACTGCTCGTCCATCCGTTAATTTCTGTACAAGAAGGGCTCAGAGGACTCAAGCATCTTTCAAAATCCGGATATTTACATGTTGTGGCTGCACGTCGAGGTACCCGTGAAATCTGGCATCGATCCGCCGTCCTGCAGCAGCCCTCTGGTTGTCTTGGGCCATGTTCAGGGCTGCAACGAGGACGAAGATGCTCCACCCCGAACCTGTCGCATGAAGCCGGGAGAGAGGTTTCGTTTTCCCGCTCAGCGTGCCTTTATTGCGCAGATTGGGACAGATGCCGAAGACTCCGTGCGAACACAATGCGAGAAACTGCGAACTGGACGTCGTGTTTCCTGCTGCGTCGTGGGTCAGCAGGATCGAAGCTGCTGGGTCCGAGGAGCTACCTTGAGGGCAACTCACAACTAACTTTCCAATGGTTCTGTTATTTTGAAGGAAGAATAAATATGTGTTGAATCTGTGGTTTAAAATTAATAGCATGTTCGAAATGAGTTCTTGATAACTTGGGCGAGTTGTTTGCGCGGGACGAATAGATGCGGAGGAGCGGGACGGCGGAAAAATCGGACCGTCTATAATCTAATCGTATCTCCAATCTCATCAGGTACATGAATCTGAATCTTATCAGCTGGTGAATTGAACTATTCGGTGAGGGACAGTTGGCCTTGACACTTGAGATAGGCAAGACGCCAGAAATATCCAACATGCGAATATCTCTGAGTCTTGAGGTATCTGAGCAAATATTCTAGACCTATATTTGCAGTATTCATAGGTAAATAGATTGACTA
This sequence comes from Mycena rebaudengoi, assembly GCA_029282285.1. NCBI lineage: Eukaryota > Fungi > Basidiomycota > Agaricomycetes > Agaricales > Mycenaceae > Mycena > Mycena rebaudengoi. The sequence continues at coordinate 228,631 of JARJCX010000195.1, read as the reverse complement.
TCTTGGGGTTCGGATACTACAGACTACTTGAGCTATCGGATAGGTATCTCTGCATGGGATAACTTCGAGAATACGCAGTGAATCAAAATAGGGTCTAGGTGGACCCACAACTTTATCGAGTTGTCTATCATTGATTCGCCACGGCTCGAATCGGAAGTTGAGTCACGCGTCCCCTGTCGATCTGTAATATTAATGTCCGAGCCAGGTCGGGGACACCTCATCAGGAAAATGTTTTAGGTCTGGTGTGTCTGGTCCATCTGATGCATCTGGCTGGAATGGCACCAGAATCAAAATGTAGCCAGACTCACCAGAACCCAACCAGAACCATTGCCAGAAAATTTATCTAAAAAAAAATCATCTAGATAATTATGGATCCTACAGCACATGACATATATATTTGAGGGTTAAGATAACTCTCAGCTCTCTGTTGATTGACCGAGGTCGAAGGTTGGTCGAAGGTGACGCCGAAAAGTACAAGTCGAATTCAAACTCCGACTGACACGTGTGTGTTGATGATGTCGAAATGGCGTGATTGATCATGATCTGGTTCGTCGCATCCCTCCTTCCCCCACCATCTCCCTTCCCCTCCCTCCGGCTGGAAGCCCCATACCGTGCTAGTTTTCAAGAATTCAAGGCCAACGCATCTCAAGTATCAAGACTTCCTCAAACAACAAGATTTCAAGGCTCAATGCTCAAATCCTCAAGCCTACTGCTACCTCGTGTACTCTTGAGACCTGGCGCTCTCCTGCTTGCTTGTTGGCTTCCCATCTGTGGTCGTTTATTATCTTCCATTATCTTCCCTCCCATGCATTGTTTCTGCATCCAGCGCCGCATGTGGCAATCTGAGTCTCCGACTTGTTTATGATCGAGGGATTCGAGGCATACTTGGAGGATGGGATTGGGATCCAGGTGTGTAAACTAAGGATGATCCGCTTTCTCTTCTCATGGCCTCGCTTCAGCTGCCAATTGTCTTCCGCCGTTGCCCGACGTTGTTTTCTCCGTCTCGGAACTGGGTTTAGGCAAAGTTCGTATTAGGACCATGTATTTATTATGCGCCAACAATCCAATATGTGTTGCATTGACTAGTTATCGGCATTGTGAGGCTCAGCATATATAAATATATACAAGCACCAGAGCTGCGGGCTTTAGTGTCAGATTGCAACATCTAGTGCCAGAATGTATTCTGGGACGCCGCAAGTGATTATGTTGCCAGATTGGATTCTGGCAGTCTGGTGCGTTTGGTTGGTCTGGTGCCAGATCAACCAGACCCAAAACATTTTCCTGATGCTGGTTGGTCTGAGTCTTTCCGCCCCCCTTTGGTAGTACGTGTGTTCTACTTACGACACATAACTTCTTAGCCTATAAAAGTTCTGATGTCGTACGTAGTAGACTGGCTGTCCCAATTGTGGGATTGTGTCAGTATAATATATATCTCCTCCTCCTCCTAATAGTACAAGCCTAAGGTCTCTCACGTGATCGTGCAACGTTCAGCGTGACACGGCACTTTCGGCCGCTTCTCTCCGACCTTCTCCCGGCTCCGACGATCATCACGACAGCGCGCGTCCTAGCAAATGCTGCACACGGTGTTTTGGCCGAGGATGTGCGGAACTCAGGCGTGTGTTACGGGTAGCGGACCCTGGTTCTATGTGTTGCGGGTGTCGTCGAGGTGCGTCCATGCACATTTTTTTCTTTTTGTGTGCTACTCAATAGTTTTGCATTGCAGAGAGCGGATGCTTCTGAGCTTTCAGAAACCCTGACTGCGCACCGCAGCAGCGCAGAATGGGTGCGAATAGCGCAGGCGTGCGGCGAGAACCCGGTTGTGCTCGGGAACTGCTCCCTGCGCGCTGGGCGGCCCGCAGCTAGACGGCTTCGCGCCGTGCGTCAATAAATCTACCACCGCTGCCACATCGAACAACAAAGTTACAGAGCCCACACGATTATATATTACCACCGCCACGCTGCATCGTCTCTCCGATATTATACGCTCGGCGGCGCGGCGTCCGACCCAGAGACACCGCCGGCGAACCACCAGCGCGCGCCGCCGCCTTCGCTGCATCTCTGGAGCACGACTTCACCAACCACATTCACCAAGAACCGGGCGGTATCGACGCGGTGGTGATTCGCCAGGTATGTTCTTTTGCGTATTGCATTAAATGTAAATCATAATTAATGCGAACCTCCGTCCATGCATATAGTTCAACGCCGCGAAGACCATCGAATCGATAATATTGCAAGGCCACACCGGCACCACGCCGAGAAAGGTGCTTTCGGCCTATATTTTGGATGTACTGGACGCGCCCCTCCGCGTGTTGCGAAGCGCCAGCGTCGCATGCGGTAGGTTCGGCGTGCCCCGCATGCTAAAAGAGTTTTCATCAACTGATGCAAATAAAAGATTTTTTCACGGGGTTTTTTTTTTGGCAGGCCAGAAACTCGACGCGCGTGCGGGGCGGCTCGCCTTTATTACACAGGAAGCCGTGGCACTGCGCCGCACCGGTGGCGTCGCTGTCGATGTGTTCTCTGCGCGGTACACTAAGTGCGCGCCGCCTTATTTGGTTCAGGATGATATGATAAGAGTACTAACCAACGCATAATCCAGCTTCTTCAACATGGTGTGGTTGATCCTGAACGACCTCACCATCGGGGTCGGGGTGGGGTTCTTCCTGTGCGAGAACCGCGTCGGCGCTCGGGGGGATGCTGGGGCGGTTCGGCGAGGTGCGTGTTTGTTCGGGTGCTCTATTCTTCGCTCCTTTGCAAGGCCGTTGGTCCTCTTCTGGCTCGTCTTCGATCCTCCTTCTCTAATAATCCCTTCGACCCTTCACGTATAATCCTAAAATAAATAATAACACCTTGTATGACAGGCGATCCTCGTATCCTGGCCGCGCGGCGCGCTGCGCTGGCTCGATGACTAGCCCGCGGGGCTCAAGCTCAACACGGAGCTCTTGCGCTTCTACGCCCACGCGTTCGGGGACCTCGTCGGCGTGTGGGGGCGTGCGTCCCTCCTCTTGCATCATGCTAATACAAATATATATTTATTAACCCGTAAATTTGCTAGACCTCCTCGCACATCTCGCGCCCGCGCTCCCCACACCCTCGGGGTGCTCAGCGCGCTCGGCGGGCTCACCGCCCTCCTCGCGCTGCTCTCCGACCTGCTCGCGCTCGCGGGGCTGCACCTGCAGGCGTGCTACGTCGTGAGCTGGGTTCTGTATGAGCGGGGGCTGCACATGGCGGGCGGGCTGGGGAGGCTGTTTCGGGGTGCGTTCCTTTTCTTTTTTAGTTCGATGCGCAGCGGCGGTTTATTTTACTTCCCTTCCGTTCCCCTCACTTCAATTTTCTGTGAATGAATGCGCATTACTGACTGATTTTCCTATACCAGGCAAGCGCACGGATTCGTGGGAGTACGACACAGACCAGCTACTCTTCGGCACGATCCTGTTCACGCTGCTCGCGTTCCTCTTCCTCACGGTGCTGGCGTATTATGCGTTCTTTGCATTGGTGAGTCTCAACTATTATTTTCTTGCTTGTCCACCATTGTGAAAAGAATGATGGCTGACTTGTTTATGGCACAACACCCAGATGCGCGTCGCGACCGTCCTGCTCAACGCGTGCCTCGAGACGCAGCTCGCGTTCATGAACCACTTCCCGCTCTTCGCGCTGATGCTGCGCGCGAAGGACCCGTGGCGGCTGCCTGGTGCGTATTTTCTGCTTTTCTCCCCGTTTATAATTTACACCTATCCGCGTTTACTTGCAGGCGGGATATACTTTTCCGTCGAATACCCTACAGCCCAAAACGCCGCGCGCGCCGCGCCGCACCTCGTCGTCAAGGTGCCCTGCGCCCTATTTCTTCTTTGTTAGAGTTTATACACTGAACGCCGATCGTGCAGAGTCAGCCTGTGCCCTTCTCATCGATATTCTTCCAATACAGTGCGTCCTCTTCATTCGTTCCCTCTCTCCTTCGTTCCTTCGTTCCTCCGTTCTCCCTCTGCACTGTATGCCATCCCAGCTGCACTCCACGCCGTTCTACCCGCTACTTAATTGCACCTTTAAACTAACCAACCTTTATTATTATTATTTCTAGTCCGACTCTGGTCGCGCCTTGCCGCGCACTACAATCCCCTGCGCCTGCTGTGGTGCGTCCTGCGCAGCGAGTACCTCGTCAAGATCCCGCGGTACGAGATGCGCTATGATAGAATTGGGGGTGCTGCGTAGCGCTTCAGGAAGAAATAATAATGCTTTTTGGGAGATCCACCGTTTTGCTCCTCACATGCGATGCTGGTTAATATCCGGTCAAAGCGAGATATTTGGATGAATATCACGTGGACTTCAATCGGCTGTGAAAAGCAACCAGCAACAATCGGACCCTCGGAACTCATAAATCGACGCCAATTCATTGGACGGTGCTCCCGAAAGCAACCATCGTTTTCAGAAACAATCTGAAGAAAATGATTGGATCCGAACTGTGATTATTTTTTCTGGTGTGGCATTAGCATGTTCTGCTCGCATGTAAGCTATCTCGCAATATCACTCATTCCGAAACAAATTTAGGACTGCGTCTTGTTCAGTATACAAGTTAATTTATACGGTATTCGATGATTCTATTCCAAGTGCACCTGCATTTGTATGAGTCGCGATTTGTCATTCCGGCGGCGCCAGCGGCATACCTTAGCAATCGAAGAAGCATCTCATGCTCTGCGCCCCCGGGGCACTCTCGCAGTGCTCGCGCTCCTCATTCCCTGAGTCGACGATCTCGTTTTGGCAATTAATGTCCGAGAAGATGTGGCAGTCCGTGCCTTTGAATCCGGAGCCCCGCACTAGGACGCTGTCGAAGCTGTCGAATTGGAAACAGTTGCCTTCGCAGGTGGGGACGAAATCGGTGAGGAGACCCGAGGCCTGGCAATTGTCGCCGCGATGGAGGGAGACGCATTCGTTTTCGAACACGTTGCAGGCCTTGGAGACCACCTGCTGCCCATAGATGAGCAGAGAGAGCACGATGGTGGTCGGAGTTAACTTCATTGTGTGGTTTACTGGGTAATTCTTTTTTTGGTCAGTGAACCTGGCGCAAAAGTCAGGAAATTCGTACTGAGTGAGGTGTTCGAGTGTTTCTGATTTGGACTTGGAGAGGAGTAGAGAAATCGAACGAGACGAGTTGCTTTTATATCTGTCAGCCCGAGTTTATCGTACAAAACACAGGAATATCCATTCAAACTCACGCAGCCGGTTGGTTGACTTCTACCTGGTGTTTCGACGCGAGCCTACTGGAAATGTCTTGGCGAGATCCGACACCGAGATACCCTAAATCCGCATTATAATTGTCGGACATAGCAGATTCGCAACGTAGACGAGGTCTGCCGATGTCGGCGGAATGACTGCGATGCCAAATCACTGCTCTAAAAATTGACGCAACACTTACATAGCCAACGCAACCTGTGAGCGATTCGGTGTTCCACCTATTTTTCCCTGAAATGTAAGCCAAAAACCCTTGATCTGTTTCGAACGTGGGCAACGGTCGAGGCAGATACTTCGAGGAGGGGGAAGACACCTCGGCCTCAAATCGCTTCGGCAGATCATGTCGCTACAAACAAGCGGGGTCCTGCACATCTGGGAATGTTCATAGACACCGTATCGTGTTGGGCGTCAAATTTCGTTTGAATGGGCCGCGCCAGACGGCTTCCCACATCAGTGATATCAGTAGATTGGATTAATCCTCACTTGAATTTTCAAGACAGTTTATTGGGCAGTTTGGATTAATCCTCTTAAGCTTGCTTTTTACAAGCCTAAGAATTGGTAGTAAACTACAGTGCAGGCCTCGTCGGAGTGATCACGGCTGAAGCACGTCCCTTTCCGCTGTGGCCCAGAAGTCAACATCCAGAACACTGCCTCGTCGCCGGAAAAAAGCTCCCAAACTTGCAGGTCTTGGACGAATCCTTGATATTTCGATTTTTTCCATCCAATACTATCTTGATCCTCCATCAAGAGACATTAATTGTGATAAGGCTATACCGCGACGCCGCTGAATATTACCAAGGGTTTTTTTTTTACATTGGAATGGGCTCAAAATTCGAATAGTAGCGGGAATTTGCATTTTTTTAAAAAGTCGAAAAAAGTAGCTGAACATTATAAGTGCAAATTTATCGCCATAAATGGAGAGAATCATGGGATCAGCGTTTCAACCTCGACAATAGCGTCAACTAAGTAAACACGATGCATTATTGAGGCTTATCGAGTCCGGCGATGATACGGGAAATGTCCAAGAGGATATCGGTGGGAAGAAAAACTCGAAGGGGTTCAATAAAAAGACGTTGCTGCATCTAGATCTGCATGCAGTTTGTGGGACTCCCACAGCAACGGTCATACAAGATAAGGGACCAGGGCACCTCAGCATCAGGGCAGTTTCGGCAGAAATGAAGAGCACAAGCGGTAAAGAATCAGGTGCGGCTACTGCATATAGTCAAACCATTGTTAACCCGGGATAGAACCCATCCTTTCGGTAGCGGTCCTGCATTTCCAAGTGCTACAAGAGATGGCGCTAGACGCTGATACGCGAGACGAGAGGACCCACAAATGAACTTCTATCTCAAGCCTGACGCCCACATCACAACCCGCGTGTTGTGCATTCATGGGGCTATGTGATATGCACACACGCACCACTGTAGATCGAAGCTGCTTGTTGCCTTCCGGTAAGAGAATTATCTTGAAACCATCAGATCTCGAGTCCCGCGTGCCCTGCACTTCTATCTTATTCGGATCGCACGGAAGATGGAACACAGAACACAAGCATTTGGGACCAACATATCGAGTAAGAATTACATGAACCCGGGATTAAAGATGTTGTCCGCAAAATTGGTACGACAGACGCCCAAATCACCCAGCGAGGCCAGCAAAAACCACACTTTTTACGCATTTGGGGCAAGTGGGCTCTTCACGGCCAGTGAGAATCTTCGGTTGAAGGAAGAAGTCGGCACATGGAACATCCTTGTCATGGTCTGGCCACGCCTGGTGGCACTGCCAGCTGTGAACAGTCCGCGAATACGAGTGGCGTGGTTGCACTTTGCAGTGCCCAAACGCGAACCATGTCGCGATGCAGTAGATTTTGTCCTGCACAATGCCATCTGAGCACTCGGGGGCAGCATCTAGGCATTCTTGAATGAGAGCCGCGATCTCGAGATCATCTATGAGCTGCATGTCGGGTAGAAACCCGGCGTTGACCCGATGTTCCAAACAGTCGATGAGTTCTTCGGTGGTGAAGGATTCACCGATATCTATGAGCGGTGTCCGGCCGGTATATATCTCCCACATCTGAAAAACCTAATTCAGGGGGTCTTCAATGAAGGGGATTTCGATAAATCTACCGTCATACCCATTGCATAAATATCCTCCGCACGGGTCATTGGCACCGCAGGCCCATTGCCCTGAAAACGAGATGGGCTGCAGTACGGAAGACTTAGGACGGCCGTTGCATATCCGTCACCCTCGACAGAGGCACCGTCAAAATCGCAGAGACGCAAGGACCCGTCAGCGCACACGAGAAGATTCTCGGGCTTGATATCTCCGTGGACGATATTCCTGCTGTGAAGTGTCGCGACGAGATGTTTGAGTTTGTGGATAATCCGAATACGCTCCTCGATGGTAGAAATTCGGGCAGCGTCAATGGGGGTCTCTATCGGCATACAAAACCCGATGACCGCCGAATTGTGGAAGACTCGACCCACAAGGGCTACACAGCAATCGCCTGCGAGGTGCATCATGTTCCAGATCCGTTCGCCATCTATAGCTGAGGCGATTCTTATAGCCTCGAGTGTAATTTCGCTGAACTCTTTCGAAATGACGCCGGCTTGTGGGCAGCGGAATACAGTGCGTCCGGACTTTAGGTTTAGCCGTTCCGTTGCAGGATCCGACCGATGAAGTGAGTCCCAGGTGAGATCTTTGGGGAAGGTGCCGAAGGGAGAGTTGTACGCTGTAATTGACGGGGATGGAGGAATGTTGTCCGCCATGAGATACGAAGGCAAGTGAAACAGAAGCAAGGCAAAAGGGAGGGCGATGCCGGACACAATCAAATCGGCTCCGAGCCAACAAGTTCACACGGTTTCGGTTCTTTCACCAACCAATCAATTGTGTGGCGCAAGATATCCAGCCCAACTTGCAGGCTTCTGGCAACATCCTGCCATTCATCGCCTCGCATACGCTCGGCAAAGCACGGGCCACGTCTTTGAAGAAGGAAGCTGTGAAGATCGCGTCCAATTCATTTGTATGGAGCTGATCTTACGAGAGAGCAATGCTTATTCTGCTGCAAGACCGTGTTGGGACGTCCCGATTTGCTTGTCTCAGACTAGGACCGTCTCGCGGGGAGATTACAACCTGATTTATTGTGAACCTCTCCATATTCCGCCGGGGAGACAATCATTAATGGTGATAAGCTCTACCCTTGTCAGAACCGAGGCCGAGCATTTCTATCATCGGGCCCGATATACCTTCTTTAGCATAAGGTAAGGCGTTCCGCAGTGGACGCGTAATGCGTCCCAAATGACTGAAGTCACTGGAACGAACGATTCCGAGCAGACGCCCACAGCAGACCAGACAAATAAATAAAATAAAATAAAACTGTTGTGAGGTGAGGGCAGTGAAGCAACAGCGGGACTTCCGGGTCCGGAAACGGGCGTGAAAAATTATGCTGAATAAGTAAGGAGATAAATTCTGGAACGATTGACATACAGTTCTACACATCAGTTGCGCAACTATAGAATACATAAATCTCGATGTATTTTCACCGATGGTACATGGAATTGTGAATTTAAATGAATCAATTTAAAAGTAAATTTCAACTGCTAAGGCACGACAAATTTAGTGACGGTTGGTCCAAAATGAACCCACTTATAAAAAATAGAGTCACTGCTGAACTACAACGTTTGTGCATATGGAGCACTGGAGGTTGTTTGCCGAGCGAAAAATGGGGAGGACCACCATATAATGGGGGTTATTGACATTGAGGCGGGCGCACCAAATTGCAAGATTCGTCTGCAGGTCCTGGTGCAATAAGCATCCTCGAACCAGAAGTGTCTGGGTTTAACTATGCAATTTGGGTATTCTCGCTTTGAAGTTTGACACATCTGAAAGAACAAAGAAGGTAATATACAGTCGAAATTTAGTGATTTTGCATCCACGGATACACTCACAATGCGGGAGAGTCGTTGAAGGCCTGTGGACAACAAACAATAGTTGCCCCTTAAATACCCTCGAGAGAGTCATTACGCCACACGGCTCTGAGAAAAACAACAACATATAGCGCTGCACATCAAAATGGGTTCCTGCTTCAAGGCGAGAACCAGCCGCGCCCGCTGGAGAGGCAGGGCGAATTCCGACTGGAGTTCGAACACAGTATGATTCTACAATCAATGTGACTTTTGGACTTTACAGCTGATGACTCGGAGAACGTGTGAGCACTGCATTATGGTGCCATATTGCATACATGCGAGAGATCTGAGATAGTGTGGACCCACAAGAGCCTACTAAGTTTACTTGGATCATTTCTTGGCAAATGCAGTGTATCACGCAAGTATCACGAGTCAACACATTCATGCACGACTCGCGAGATCCGTCGGATAATTTGAGAGACATGACGATACTAAGTATACCGAATCCGTTGCTGAGCTTGTTGACGGTCAATCAGTGGTATTTGTTTGCCTGTGTTTATGCCTATCCAACCCACGACATCACTCAATGGCGGACCCCCTAGTGTCCATGTGCGCACCTTTTGGTGCTTGGCCTAAGGACTTCTACTGGGACCATATACGGCCCAATTCAACCCAGATGATATCCTTAAACCCACTCGGTCGTGTTGATGACTTTCAGCAATATGGGATCGTCACTAAAGTCTATCTCGGGGACTCTTCTCCGGATGATATCGAACGCGTCTGCCATATAATGCGTCTAGCAGGCGATTGTTTGGTCCCTCTGGTTGGCCGGCTATTCTACAGTGGGAATAGGCTCCTCGCCGGGTTCTGCATGCCCAAGGAGACCCCGCTCGATGTGACCAAAATCGCGACCAAGGCGGAGCGCATCGCGATTATCCGCCAATTTCGAGATACAGTCGCAAAACTTCACGACAAAAATATCGTTCACGGCGATATAAAGCCTCAGAACATTCTCCTGTGCTCTGGTGGGTCCGTCCGCCTCTGCGACTTTGACGGATCGTCGATCGAAGGCGACGGCTTTATGACGACAATAAATACACCCCCGTACATAAGCCCATTTCGTGCCCGCTATGACAATGTACCCATGACCCGCGCAGACGACGTGTACGCCATGGGTCTCACCGTACGTGGATTCTCATTCGACCACGCTTTCTATACTCATGAGCTTTTCTTCCCCTTGTAGATTTGGGAAATATACACAGGAAGAACACCATTGACGTACGGCGACGAGTTCGAGAACATGTCTGATGTTATGGGTGACCTCCTCGACCGCTGTCTTGTAGGTTTCCTGCCCGACATGGAACTCATTGATGACCCCGAGATTGTTGCCTTAATTGGAGAGTGCTTGGCCGGTGGCCGTGAGTGTCCAGACGTCCTGGAGCCGAATGCGGTGTACTGCGTCCACACCTGCTTTGCTTTCGGCCTCTGCAGGGCCGATTCACAGCACTTCTATACTCGGATCGTTCATAGCGACCGTTGCGTAGAGCTCCAGTACAACAATCTGAGCAGGCCTTGCGAGTCGACGTTTATTTATCCCAAGGTCTCTACCCCCGCTTCTCGAGCCCATTTGCACCAAATGCAATAGCGGTGTGGACTACGTTGGATTATGCCCGTAGAGACTGGCTGAATGTCGTCGAATGCATTACCCACAAACCATTGACTTCAACGTTACTTTCGCCTCAATTTCCCCGCAATCCCGCAAGGGAGAAGGCATCAAACTTCTCCTAAGACCTCGCATAGCTCCCGGGGCCCAGAAAGAATAACATTACGTCTAGTATGAATTAGCGAAAGCGACGTGGCTGCCGGTCCACATTAACTTTCGCTCTTGCGATTATTCAGTCGGTCTCAGTGCACCGTGCTCTCACCTTCGTAAGTTATTATTAGGCATCAGCTACCGTTTACTTGGTTCTTATCGTTGAACAAGAGTTTACTAGATCTGAATGAACTCACCAGGGCCGTAGTCATCCTCTGACATATCCCGCGCGATAACCGCACTAGCGTTAGGCGAGGTTGTTATAGGCACGGATACGGGAGACAAGAGGATATGCGAATTGAACAAGAATTTATTAGATCCGAATGAATGACTCTTGTTCTACTCGGGAATAATTGAATTATGCTTTATTCAGAGTCACTTCACCGGGGCCATAGTCATCCTCTGACATCTCCCGCGCGATAACCGCACTAGCGTTAGGCGAGGTTGGGTACTTTTTAGGCACTGATACGCGAGACAAGAGGATATGGGACCCACAAATGAACTTTCATCGTTATTCCATTTCAACTGTCGTGGGGCTGTGTGATACCCATGCGCGACTGCAGATCGAAGCTGCTTGCACTTTTTCAGCATGGGATTATCTCAAAACGATTGAATCTCGAACCCCGCGTGCTCTGCACTCGCGCGGAAAATGTAATCCAGATCAATCGACAGAATCACTCGGGAAATATTGATAATTACATTTACATGCCAAAACCGGTAGGTCCAACGTTCCGGAACCAAATGCCGTCCTCAACAGAGGTGCCGTCAGAATTGCAGAAACGCAGGGCCCACTCAGCGCACGCGAGAAGATTCTCGGATCTTGATCAGATCTTTGAGTTGTTGGCCAATAATCTGAATACGCCCCACAGTATCAATGGGGGTTTCTATGGGTAACAGAACTCGATGACATCTGAATTGAGGAAGACTCGACCCACAAGAACTACACAGCAATACGTGCGAGATGGTGAGAAGCAGAGCGGTGATTGTGCTCTCTCCGGCAGCGCAATCACTGATCAATCATCATCAGATGTGGCCTTTATGGGTCCAGATAGAAGTGAGTGTGCGTTTCAAGGTCTTCATCGGTGCTATATCTACAGAGTTCTTTATTCATCTGCTAGGCGCTGTTTGAGCGGCGTACAATTGCAAAAGAATAGCACAGCTCACTTGTGAAATGGAGAGAAAAAGCGGCCGAATTTAACTTAATTTAACTGTGGACCAAGAGTACAATTGAGTGAATAATTGCGGGTAGACCACCCTATGGCGATGGGACTTAATTTGGAACTGATTCAGAGACTCGGAGGAACTGAACAATTACAAAATTTACAAGGGTGTGGCCTGACATAATCATGGACTCGTTTCGTCCTTGAATGGTGCCGTTAGATAGAAGATCACCCCCTTTTCCATTTCACAGGGAGAACCCCAGATCGAAGTGTTGCGAAGAATCAAATCTCCAGCGCCAATACCGCGTGCTGCGCACTAGTCATACACCTCAATTGCTGACTACTATAAGGAACTTGCTATGACAACCGTTAGTTACGTAAACAAGGTTCGAGCATTACAGCCTTCAAGTTCATTCGAGGAGAGCGCGTCTGCCATCGTGTCCCAAATAGGCCCTCTGATAGGCACTTAAAACTGTTGAACTTCTGCACCGACTTCACCTCACACGTTCTCCTTGACCCCTTATCCCACAGAACCAAGCCTTTCTAAACAACCTGAGTGCGATGTGCATTTATGAAACATTTCTGACAGGCTACTGACTCCACTTTTAGATGTGTTTCACCACCATACGAGGCTATATAAATTGTAGGCAAAGGCCGAGCGAGCGTCACATATTTTATGAGGACCGCCGGTGCCAGTACCGTAACTTCCGCGGCACCCCGAACCGTACTTGGTGCCCTCCCGCGAGTCAGGCACCCCACTATCCTCTTGTAGAGGAGGAGGCAAATGCCCCTCGTATCCAATGCCCATATTGCCTCAATCGCAGTGCGGATAGTTCATCGTATACATGGCTTACAATCATGGCTCATTAATTACTTAGACTTGATCTGAATGAATGAAGGATTCTTACTGTAGTGGATGTTCATGTACACCTTGCTGGAAGTAAAATTCCAAATTATGAGTATTGCAGTGATTCCGCGTTCAATATTACACGCACCGCTGCTTGAAGATGTCGAGAAAGACAGCATAATAATTGGCTCCATTCAAAGTCTACAGCCCGAGTAATAGTAGAATCTGCTGTGCGCGGGGTCGTATAAATGACAGGGACAGATGAGAGACAAAGGGGCTCCAAGAAAATAGAATACGCCGCAACCCCGCCACTACATGGTAGGATGGAAGGGCTCGTTTACGCATATTGGCGGCACATTACGCCACCAATATGGCAGCAATAAAAAAATCTGCGGCACCACCCACGCGCTCCCTGGGATACTGGGTGACTCGCGGGGAGGCTAGTAGATGAATAAGTTTTGGTGGCGCGTCACCATGTCGTGTGAAGGATTGAGAATAGATGGAGGAGGCCGCCATGACTTGTTTATTTCGACACGTTGCGGGAAGACCAGAAATCCGAGGGCCAATGCGCAACCAACACGTCCTGTGTCATGGCCGCATTTGGAGGAGAACGCGGAATGAATAGATAGAAGACAAAGTTGGACGCACTCCCGTGATAATCGACGTGCAAATACGAGAATCGGACTAAACAATAGGAAAGCTCTTTGACTCTATCATGATCATTCATGGTGACAATGTGTCGATGTATTCGACATAGGGATTGCACCTCCTACAGATGGGTTCGAGAGACGTTGGATCCAGAGATGCTGGTAAGATCCTACGCTCAAGAAATGGAAGAACGCAAGGACTGTGCCTGCGGTCAGTGCGGTCCATGCATCTCGCCGCATGAACAACCCGGGAATAGAGATGCTTTTTCTCCTCCGTGCAGAACCTGAATTCGAATCGGGTTTCCACGCAGTACACGGCATCCTGGAAAAACATATAGGAGCACTCGGGCCCAGAATCCAGGCATGTTTCGATCATGGATGCGATCTCGGGGTCGTCTATGAGCCGCATGTCGGGAAGAAAGCCGACCTGACACCGGTTTTCGAGGATCTCCCACGTCGTCATCATCTATAGTTTCGTCGTTGTAAGTCAACGGGGTTCGGCCGGTATATATCTCCCACATCTATAGGATTCAATAAAGGAGCCAGAGCTCAGTAAAGCCAACACACCGTCATTCCCATAGCGTACAGGTCCTCAGCAAGCGTCATTGGCGCTGGAGCCAGGGCTTGTCGTACCCGAAAAGGACTGCAGTAGGGATAGCTGACCACCGCTGTTGTATAGCCATCACCCTCGATTGATGCAGTATCAAAATCACAGAGACGAAGCTGCCCATCGGAGCACACAAGAAGGTTCGCGGGCTTTATGTCGCCGTGAACAATCTTCTTACTGTGCAATCGAGCAACGAGGTTCCGAAGCTGGTAGATTATTTTAGTACGCTCCTCTTTAGTCGCGATTTTGGTCACATCGACCGGGGATTCGATCGGCATGCAAAAGCCAGATACTTCGGAATGCATGAAGGCCCTGCCAACGATGGATACACAGCAGTCACCGGCAAGATCCATGACGTTCCACATTCTTTTGAGGCCCAAAAGCTCGACCTTACGGTAGATCTTGACCACGATGTGCTCCTGTGGGTATCGATACACAGAGGTCCCCGGAGGACCCAGTTGCTGAAGATCGACCGAGGAGACTGCAACATCTACGTCTTTCGGATAGGTCCCGAACGGGGTGCCATAGAGAATAAGGGATACCGAGGATGAGGATGGGTCGGGCATGGTTTGATCAAGGCGCGTTCAGTGTTGCGAGATCAAAGATGGACCCTCTGCAGTATGTTCGTGTTTGTCACCGGCATTGATCCCGCTAACGGGGTCACGTGCGAACGCGCGCTTGCAACAGAATCAATCGACGCGCGGCGCGGGATCAACACGAGTATTACGGGAAAGTCAAGTAAGGTATTTAGTAGTCTCTCCTAGACAGACGCTACAACCGTTGAAGCTCGTACCTCGCATGTTGTGGTATTTAGATGTCCCGAGGAGGTATTGGAGCATTATCGATGAACACGGGATGGTATCTCAATCAAAATGAGTCCTTGAAATTGAATGAGAGTCCATTGAGTGGCTCTATGTTGCCCACATCTCGCCTCTGCCCCTCCCATGGCCCCGAGAGTCGAAGGAACGTCTGAACCTCAGGTAATCCAATTGACTGACGGCACGAAATTTTCGACACATTACAACGATGAGAAGAAAACCCACGAGGTCAGCTGTGATTTGTGCAGTGAAATCACCAGTGTCGGGCCAGCAGGTACAACCTCTTACCAGTTGGAATCACACAGAGCTGCGTATCAGAGGAATATTGCGAAACAACAGGAAATACAGGTGCGTCATTAATAAAAATCCGACACAGGGCTCTCGTGACATTCAAGGAGATTCAACACCTCAAGCAGGACCTTCCACACCGATAAATGACCAGAATTCGGACGGAGGGCCTTCAGGAGCTGGTATTCCGGGTTTGTTTTACTCTGCATTTCATTTTTATGTCTAATCTGTATATTAGTAGAACTCTCCTCGGAATTTCCGCGCGGTTGTCCTGGAGTTGGTGTCCCGTAGGCAAAGGCCGAGTGAGCGTCACATATTTTATGAGGACCGCCGGTGCCGGTACCATATCAACCGCGGTACCCCGAACCGTACTTTGGTGCGATCCTGCGAGTCAGGTGCCCCACTATCCTCTTGTAGAGGAGGAGGCAAATGCCCCTCGTACTCAATGCCTATATTGCCTCAATCGCGGTGCGGATAGTTCATTGTACAAGGCTTACAATCATGGCTCATTAATTATTTAGACATGGTCTGAATGAATGAAGGATTCCCACTGTAGTGGATGTTCCTGTACACCTTGTTGGAAGTAAAATTACAAATTACGAGTATTGCAGTGATTGCGCGTTCAATATTATGAGGAATACAAAAGAACGTAAATTGGGCTGAGGACAACATCAAGTTTAATTGCGGGTTCATACGGAGATTCTTTCTTCAAATTCTTTCTTCGTTTCCAAGACAAATTCAACAAGATTGTAATTATAGTTGAAATCTAACGGTTTGAAGCGTAATTACAGTTAAAATCGGAGGGACACACGCCGCACGCATGGATTAAAGTTGGAGGAGCTACATCAGACTTTTCACAAAAAAGTTGTCGAGGTTGTTTGGGGTTGTACAAGCCCCCAAAAGCCCAAACAACCCCAAAACTTGGGAAAGCTGGCAACACGACAACACCGAGGTCATTTTTGACAACCTGTTTAATTTTTTTTTCTTTTTCATCATTGCCATCATGATTGATTCTACTTTTCTGCCAACTTTTTTTTTTTTTCAAAAAACCCAAAAAGTCCAAAAAAAGTCCAAAAAGCTCAACAACCCCACAAGTTTTTTGTGAAAAGGCTGATGCTAGTACTAGAGTTAGACCCCGTTTGCCTTCTCGGAGTGGGCTTTTCTTCCTTCCTACGGAATCCTAACTATTTTTTCGCGGTGAAGTTTGACCAACTTTGACCCACTTAGAATATGGAAGGAACATCGCCTCGTTAATTTGGACCGGGCTCGATTTCGCATGATTCCTCTTCATGACTTCGACTTTGAGATTATTATTGCTTCCATTTAGTCAGAGTCGTGTTTTGTTGGCGCTGTACTCAGAGTCACGGGCGACTACTTGGGGACAAAAGTTTCATCTTTCCATTTCAGCGGAAAATTAGCAACATTTGCACCCACGTCAATTTGAGCCGACCATACGCTCCGAATCAACGATGTTAGCCGAGACGAGGGCTGCCTTGCAACATGATTATTACGTATCAAAATGATGTTGGATTGAATCAGCTCCTCCGCCCGCCGATAGCTACACGGACTTGAAGTTGATGGTGCCTATGGAAAGTTTCAAAATCCGACCATTTATTTGGTAGGCTCCTTCAGAGACGATATCCCGGTAGCTGGTAGGTAGGTATAATCATCGCCACGAATAGTCGCTGCCCTACGGAGCCATAGTCTACAAAGGCCTTGCACGTCATACAAATGGGATCCACATGATCGGGAGATGTTGGTAGAATCCTGCGCTCAAGGAAAGGAAACTCGCATGGCCTTCCGTCTCCACGAGTCGTGCGCGCTTCGCACCACTGCCCATGAACAACCCGGGAGGAAAAGTGCTTCGGTCGAACATCACAAAGGCCGAGTTCCAACCGGGTCTCGACACAATACACTGCATCGCGGAAGGGGGTATTGGGGCACTGGGGGGCGGCATCCAAGCATGTTTGGATGATAGAGGCGATCTCAGGCTCGTCGATTAGGTCCATGTCCGGTAGAAAGCCAACCCGAGACCGATTTTCGAGCAATTCGATGACATTCTTGTCCTTTGAGGACTCGGCACCATAAGTTAACGGTAGTCGCCCAGTATATATTTCCCACATCTATGGGAGTTGAATGAAAAGAAAAAAAGGAGATCATGGCAACTTCACGTACTGTCATTCCCATGGCATGCACATCCTCAGCGCGTGTCATTGGTACGAGCGTGTTGTCCGTGTCATTCCGAACTCGAAAAGGACTGCAGTAGGGATAGCTTAGTGCTGCGGTCGCGTATCCGTCGCCCTCAATAGAGGCGCCGTCAAAATCACACAGGCGTAGCTGCCCGTCAGAGCATAAAAGAAGGTTGTCAGGTTTTATGTCGCCATGAACGATATTCTTGCTATGGAGTTTGGCGACGAGGTCCCATAGTTTATAAATGATCCCAATCCGCTCCTTTTTAGTGGCGATGTTGGATGAATCAACAGGGGATTCTGTGGGCGTGCAGAACCCGGACACCTTGGAGTGCATGAATGCTCGGCCCACAGTGGCCACGCAGCAATCGCCCGCAAGTTCCATAATATCGCATATCCTTTCGATGTCCCAAGGCTCAAAGTCCTGGTTTCCCGGCTGCCTGTATATCTTCACAACTATACCTTCCGCTGAGGATCGATAGACGGCGCTTCTGGTATGTAAAGCGAGTGGCTCCTCGTCGAATGCGTTCGCTACAGCCAGATCTAGGTCTTTCGAATAAGTCCCGAACGGCGCGTTGTAAAAAGAATGAAATTGTGAGGATGAGGGCTGGTGCGACATAGCTGAAATCCTGAGCGTCAGAGAGTGGTGATGTGCCTTGACCAAGCACAGCTCGCGATAAGCTCAGCTAAAGCTCAGCTCATTTTGGGACAACGCATATTTACCACAAACTCGGAACCAATCAGCACTGCGTCTCCAAATGGAAGTATGATGGGCGAAGTTCTTCGGCTCTTGCCGCTTTTTCACAAAACAATGATATGATCAAGATATGATCATAAGCGACTCGTCCAATGGACGGTGTTGTGGGTCCCTGTAGACGCCCAGGCTCAAGTCCTGAGAATATCGACAACAGCTGGTTTCTTGGGGTTTTTGTAGGCTCCCGTTATTTAGATGTACCGTCTCCAATGGATTCGGGACTCCCAGACTCGCAACATAGCTCCCCTTGCAAACTTTGGGATCCTGACTCTTACCTTTCGAATTCCGAACAGGTGATCAATATCGATTAATATGCAGCTGGTATGCAAATGATGATCAGCTCCTTCCGCCGCCGATGCTGTGGACCACCCTGGTCGCTCGCCTTCCAAATAGGTCCTTTCTACTACTGTGTTTTGTATTTAAAGGCTATGCATTTGCTCTAGCCGTCAAGGAGTTGTACCATCTCCCATTTGTCTGCTATCAACCTCAATCGCCTCGTATTCGCTGCAACCGTACGTTGGTTCCCTTTGCACATTGGACGTTCGCTGACTGACCGTCTGACAGATGTGTATCACAACTCTCAGGGCATATAAGAACTGCAGGCAGAGGCCGAACAGGCACTTTTGGTACGACGACTCTCGGTGCCGGGCAGGGGCTCAGGCCAACCAATGGTGTGCTTGGGTCAACGCCGCGGACCCTCATTATGCGGTTTATGACGCTCTGAGGAGCACGAACAGCATAAACTGCCCGTACTGCAGCAACACCCGGGCGTATCTAGCTTAAGAGAAGCGGGACAACCAAGTGAAAGGTTTTGGGAAGGTTCTAGGTCTGCTAAATGGACGATATCGGAGGATATTCTTGTACAGTCAGTTTGCAGCATATGGCAGTATACTTTAGGTCGTCTGTATTCTCAAATGGAATCCTCCTCGAGCCATTCAAATTCATTTCAGAAATTTCGTTTGTGCGCCGCAGGCCGAAAGATACATAATTTTTGTGGCGCATGTGGCCGTGGGTTTCAGTGGGGCGAGCGCCGTTGCTACACCGTTAGATTATCAATCCTTCTGTGTTCAGGCAAATTTTGGAACCATCGCGAATATATATTACTTTATATATTTGCTGATTGAAGAGAGATGGGGGCGAAGGATGCTAGCACAGTTATGGTACAGGACATCGAATTACACTGAAAGTCCAGGCATTTTTCCAGGGCCATAACACCCCTCGCAAATGGAATCGAGAGATGTTGTCGAGACTTTTGGCTGGACGAATGAATAATCGCAGGGGCCATCCCCTTGAGGCGTTCGCCCCATACAACGGAGACTATGACAGACCTGGGAGTATCGGTGTCTCGGCTCTGCCTTGCATACCGCGAACTCGAATCGGGTCTCGAGGCAGTAAATTGAATCGGGGATTGTAGTCTCTGGGCACTCGGGGCCAGCGGAGAGGCACGTTTCTATGAGGGCGGCGATTGCGGGGTCGTCGATTAGCTCCATGTCTGGCAGGAGTCCGACGTAGCAGCGATTGTCGAGATCCAACGAGTAGATGGCCTTTGTATTCTCGTCATCAGAGGTCAGTGGTAGTCGCCCGGTATATATTTCCCACATCTGCGGGATGGCATATATGAATAAAGAAAACGTAAAACAAATCGACATACCGACAAGCCCATGGCGTAGACATCCTCTGCCCGTGTTAAGGGTGTGTATGTGTCGTGCGCCTGGTTCCGGGCTCGGAATGGACTGCAGTAAGGATAGCTTACATTGGTCATCGTGTAGCCATCACCCTCGACCGACGCGTCGTCAAAATCGCACAGGCGAAGCTCCCCGTCTGAACACAGAAGGAGATTTTGGGGCTTCACATCCCCGTGCACGATATTCTTGCCGTGCAACTTGGCGACGAGATCTCGTAGTTGGTAGATAATCCGTGTACGCTCTTCTTTCGTCGCAATGTTGACTGTATCGATGGGAGACTCTATCGGCATGCAGAAGCCGCAGACGTCGGGACCTCGGAAGGCTCGGCCCACTATCGACACGCAACATTCGCCCGCAAGTTCCATGATGCTCCATATCCTTTCGACGTTAAAGGGAGTGAATTTCTCGTCTTCAAATGGCTTATAGTACTCCTTGACTATGATGCCTTCCTGGGAGTACCGCAAGACACGGCGTTCTTTCGCTCCTGGTTCCAATTCTTCCAAAGAGTGGAGAGGAACTGAGGTGAGATCCATATCTTTAGGGTAGGTTCCAAACGGAGAGTGGTAGGACGAGGTGGGCATGACTGGAACAGCGCAGGGTCAGGATACGACCAGGGCTTGTGGGTCCAAGTGGTCACGGTCTTGTGGACCGAATGATGTGAGACTCGGAGTGCCAAGAACAAATACCGGCGTTTGCCGGTACATTGTCCCTCAAGCACCGCCACCTTCCCATGAGGTCCGATACACCAAGGAAGTAAATTGGAGAGTTTCCAGTATCACCGCTTCTCCTAGGAGTAGTCAGTAGTTATTTGACCAATGATGGCAATCGATCATTGGAATAACGACTGGAGTCAAGTCGCGCGTTTTAGTACAGTCGGAGATTGCCGGCCGTTCTATCACTTCGTCAGATTTTCGTAAGTAGTACTGTAGTAGCAACGAGCCGAACCCTGTCTCGTAACCAGTCTGATCCGCGCCACGCGCGCCCGGGTAACGAAAATAAAGGTTTCGGCGAGATTTAGATTTTTTTTTTGCCTTTGTCCGTACTGGACCTAGCCTAGGCGTGGGGAAATCACCCAGAACGGTAATTTTTCGCTCCTACGGTCGTAAAACACCAAAATTTTCTCCAAACACGCGTTTATTCAATACTTCCAGGCAGTTTTGGGACGATCCTGTTTGGCTCAGCCTGAAAATTGCCCATCCTTGCCTTGATCCAGGTCAAAATTTTCGCTTGCGTACCGCAATTTTTGTTCGGACAGAACCTAGCATTTTCGGCCCAGGCCCCAGTTTTTGTCCAGATAGAACCTAACCTGGTGGACCAAAATCCCAATTTTTTGTCCGGACAAGGACCGAACCTTCCCGCCTATTATCGGGGGTCCTGCCAGTCGCCGCGCACACGCGGACGCATGCAGTGCGCCGCCCTGCACGCGCTCTGATGCGCTCCGCTCATAACGAGAATGCTTTAGTGTTTTTTCTCCAGAGATTTCGTTCCTTGCACGCGCATTTTTGGTTTCTTTCGACCGCCAGTATCGGAGGTGTGATCGAAATATATGGGGTTTGCAGGAAGGGCAATCGAGGTTCGTATTCAAGAGGTCAATGCTTTGACACAGAAAGCCCTATTGAACGCAATGGCTTTCATCAATGATGCCCTAGGGTCTTGCACCGCCACCTTCCCACGAGGCTAAGGGAGGAGTGGATTTGGCCGAGAACGCCGGTGACAGCCCCTTGCCCTAGATGCCGACAAGATGCCTCGCATGATTGCGCTCACTATCCATCTCAATTTCCTTCGGAGCGGCCATACTTTCAACAACGACTGCACTGAGCTCCAGGTAAATTCTGTGTTGGCTTCGTGTCACCGAATATCGAAGGGAGAATGACTTACTGTGCTACATAGGCTTCTCAAAACAAACTATCCCTCGTCTACGGCATTGCACGATCTCGAGCGAACTCATGAATTTTACTCTCCTCCGCAATGTCTGGCCGTCGATAAAATATTATCTCGTATCCCCATCACATAGAAAACCTGGATGCCCACCGTATCTCGCCATGCCGGCCACACACGTGTAACACCCTGTGAACACTTGGTCGAAATACTACAGTATATTCTGCTGGGCTCGAGACAATCGGGGATGCGTTATTCGAGGCTAACTCGGATTCCTAGATACTGCAACTCTGAGTGTCAGAAGCGCCATTGGAAGGTGCATCGTAAAACGTGTAAGAGTTAGCAGTGACGGTGTCCAAGACCTGCCAAGTTTTCCCTGTACTTGAGGCTAAAGTTATCTTGCGAAATATTTGATGCCCGCATGAACTTGAGCTGGCTCGAAGTTCAACGTTCAGGTCCAGAAATATAACTGAAATGCACCTGAACTTCAAGCCTCAAGTCCGACTGGTTTATTAATCTCTCAGTGTAATCGGATAGTATTCAAGTCGATGTGAAGAAAGTAGAGGATTCACCCCAATGACTCCTTGGCTCCACGTCCGCTTCTGCTGTTATAGTTGATATGTTTTATGCTCAGTAGGAGTCCAGAGCTGAGGATGATATCATATCCCGGGCCGACCGCTTCTTACGACCGGCTGTGGCCTCTATGCAGGATCAAATATGGCGGAGAGTAGACAAGTTGTCTCGGCTGCAGACAGAAATTCTCCACCCTGGATCATTTGCGGTTAGCTCAAACACAATTATCCGGACATGCTGGACTAGGTATTATAATCATATCACTGCTCGCCCACGCACGTTTTGCGATGGACCTTCCAATGCCGGTTCTGACATTCCCGATTACAGTATCTACGAGTCGAAAATATAAGCCCAGGATCTTCTTTTTTTAAAAAAAAGGAGACTCGATTGCATCGACGAAACACACCTTGTCTTTTTGCAACAAGCGCATTTCTTGAGAACCGCACTGGGAGAATGGCGCGCTGAGCAGTGGTGCAACTGAGCCAAGCCAGTTCTGACAGTGTCGATGTCAACACCCCGGAGCCCCAATATTTTTGCCGTAGGATCGTCGGTATCGAGCTTCTCCAGCCAGGCGGCGAGGTCGACGTTTGGATCGATGTTAGCTGTTGAGTCAGTTTGCTGGTATGGCGAGCGACGGCGGGCTTCCAGGCTTTCCACGCGATGGGCATGCGGGCGAGGATTATATCGACTGCCAGACACATCGGAAGAGGGTCAAACCCAAGCACACGAGATCGTGCAACACCGTAGGCGAGGGCAAGTTTCTTCTGAGAAGCCTACGCACAACAACAATAAGGGCCTGAGGGTAACACGACACAAAACGTACCTGGAGTTCTCGTAAGTCATCACTAAAAGTATGTCCTCTCAAAAGGAAGTTGAGATGGATAGTGAGCGCAACCATCCGAGGCATCTCGTCAGCATCGAGTGGGGCATCGTTGACGAAAGCGATCCCGCTCGATAGGGTTTTCTGAGCCAAAGCAATGACCTCCTGCATGCGAACCTCCCCGTCCCTTCCTGTCAACATGTCCGCAAGGAGCTGGTCTGCGAAAACCGCTGTGGAGACAAGGATTTCCTCTCGCAGGAATTCGGTCAAGTCGGAGCATTCAAGACCCTTTTCCGCCAGGAGTATGGAGGTAGTAATGTTGTCCAGAGTGCTGCCGGCCGCCAAGGCATAATAAAAAAACGCGACGGAAGGATGCCGCTCGATACACTGCTCCGGACAGCGTCAGCGGCCAAGCGAAGCACGTCGACATACTGCACGCATCGGAGCTCTTGAAGCATTTCGGCATACTGTTCTGTATAATTATTAATCGAATCCGTAAAGAAGTCCCGTGTGCACATTTCGTTTCGCAAAATCAGGGCTACAAGTGCATGTCCAAAATCGGAGAGGGAGCGATGGGGATCGTCGGCGAACTCGTCGGCGAGCTCCCCTATTTCAAGGGTCCAAATAGCCCGCCTCATAAAGTCAGCATCGACGCGATCTGTGGAGGGGAAAAAATGCGGTTCCATCGAGGTCGACGCCATTGAAGGGGATGCTAAACCCAACCCTAACAGAGCACGTAGGGCACTGTTCCGAGCACGAACATCTTGCACTCGGGTACAGGCCACGAGGAAGTCGACGGAGTCTGGTATGGACCGGCGGTGGGTGATATCTTGTTAGGTTGGAGCACAAGCCGTGGAAGTGGTTGAGGCTGAGTGAGGTGGCATTTGGAAGGCGGCCGACGCTCAGGCAAAAATGAATGATACGAGGCAGAGGGATCAGTCGGGCGAGCTCAGGATCGGGGTGGGCCTGACTCAAGACGGGCGGAGGTACTGTGGCTAAGAACACAAACACCGCTTTCCACGTATCCGAGGTCATTGAGCTGGCCTTCTACGCAAGAGAGGATAGTGGATGTGAAGCGCGAGAGGTCCCGAAGTATCTTGATATCATTGAAGTGAGTGACCTGGCTGAGAGTAGGCATCACGATTCGCCTAGCGATATCGCTGTGCAAAAGCGTCGTAGCGTGTTTGAGGAAATCTTTGAAAAAAACAATTGTTCGCACTAGTTGGCGTCGGGGAATGTTGGAGACATCACTTTCGTCAAAGATGCGTTTCCGCAGGATTGTGTCGACTTGCCCCATTTGTTCGTAGATCGCAATAATAATAGTGGCAGCAAGCTTGTCGGCGCTGACATTGTCCGCCTGATATTCCCGACTTCCGGTGAAGACCTGCTGCAATTTTGCAGAGATGCTACCAAACTCTTCATGGCACTGCCTCAAACCGCAAGCTTTGGTGTAGTCTGTCGGAATCCAATGCGACCAGAGAAATAACTATGAGGCTAGCAAACGCTTTGCCTTCAAGAGCTTACCAGGAATACAAAGACGACGCGAGATCTCTGCGAGCAATCCATTTTGCGACAAGTGCCCCTCGGCGACCCGGAGGAGTTCTGATAGAGTGGCCGATTCTTGATTATCACGGGCTTTCTGGGACTTTTTGCGTTTGCCGGCCATAGTAAGAGAGGGATTGACAGACCTGAAGTCTGAAGAGTTGGGTTCGATCGATACGCCGCGGCCGATCAATTTCGAATTGGTTTTCCGGGTTGTCAAAAAAATAAATAAAAATAATGCAGACCAGACCGAAAAAAAAGAAGCTCAAGCACTCGAAATCCTATCGCATATCAGCAACAGCAGGTATGTACATACGGATCCTTTCATGTAGTACTTAAAAAGCGTCCATTCGCCAGCGCGCCACCCATTATGTATGCATGACCGCGCGGACAGCGCATCGCTCTTTCTTTTTCGCCCTCCCTCCGTTTGCGTCCTCTAGCATCCTCGTCTTCTAGCATTCTTTCGGCACCACCACACCATCGCCACCCCGCATTTTCGCCGCCCCGCATTTTCCGCCCTACGAAGCACACGCACGCTCACGCCTTGGCGCCGTTCACCTGGCTCAGCGCCGCATCGGCCTTCTGCAGGTCGCCCTCGCTGAGGCTGCGGAACGTCCCGCCGCCCGGCGTGCTCGCGCCGCTCATGACGCTCCCCGCGCGCGAGCGCACCTTCATGACTAGCGGGCTAAACGGAAATGAGAATCAATGCACGGACACAGCGGAAGGAAAGACATACAACGGATACGAGTCCTCCTCGTCCTCGTGCGCCCCCGGCCAGTTGTACCCCCGGTAATCGCTCGTCTCCAGGGACTGCATCTAAGAAACAAAGATGAGTGGAAAGAATATAATAAGGTGAAACGCAACCCACCTCCTCCGTCAGCGTCCCGATATCCCCCGGCGTCGCCATCCCCTTGAACCGCGGGCTCGCCGGAACGCTCGCCGGCATAAACCCAGCACGCTCCTGCCCAAAATAGTCCTCCCCCTCCTCCTCGCCCTCCGCGCCCGCAAACGCATCCGGGTACGCGCGCCTCAGCGCCAGCTGCCGGCTCTTGCTGTACTCGATGCCGAGGTTCTTCCAGTCGAGCAGCGGGCTCAGACGCTCGACGCGGTTGCGCTGGTTGATGCGCTGGCGCCGCGTCTTGCCGCAGAAGGTGAACATGTGCTCGGTGAGCTGCGCGACGCTGTCCTCGACGCTCTGCGCGCGCCGGTCGACGATGTAGCACCCCTCGTCCTGCGGGCGCTCGATGAGGTCCTGCATGAAGCAGCCGAAGCCGGAGAGGTTGGTGGTGATGCTCGGGATGCCCATCTGGGGTGCGGTGATTAGTGTGTGGCGCGAGAGATGGAAGAAGGGACGCACGACGGTGCATTCGGCGGGCGTGTACCCCCACGGCTCGTAGTAGCTGGGGAAGACGCCGAGATGCGTCCCGCGCACAAACTCCTCGTAGTCGAGCCCCAGGATCGGGTTGCTGCTGTTCAGGAAGTCGGGGTGGAACACGATCTTGACGCTGGAGGGCGAGTGTGGAGAGTGAGTGAGTAAGCGTCGACGGTATAACACACATTGGGCCAGAAACTCACCGATCGCTGCTTGCATTGAACAACTTTACGCGCCGGATCTGGTTGAGGATCGGGTCGTTCGCGTCGTCGGCCATGTTGTGCGTCGTGATCGGGGGGAGCGAGTTGCGCTTGAGCGCGAAGATGCGGCGCTTGAGGAGGACGAGGTCGTCGTCTGCGAGGAGCGCGGAGGGCGTGGGGAGGGGGGCGGTGGAGTCGCTGGGGGGTGGTTAGCGGGGTGTGATGGAGACGAGGTGTAGGAAGTGGAGAGGGAGGGGAGTTAGCGGTGTGGGTAGAAGGGTGAGGTGGGCGGGTGGTTAGCGGGGTGGTCGGAAAAGGAGCGGGGAAGGGAGGGTAGGGGCGGGGTGGACTGGAAACGAAGCGGAGAAGAGGACGGGTAGCGAGCGTAGGCGAAGAACGGAATGAAGGAGGAACGATCGATACATTAACGGATGAAGATGGAAAGGGAGCGAAAAAAAAAGAGAAACAGACAAACACTCACCCCTGGAACCGCGCCGCGCTCTCAAACAGGCGTGCGCCGATGCGGTTCTGGATCTCGGTGACGGTGTCGCGGAGCTGCTTTGTCACGGCTTGGCCCTGGTAGTGGGTTAGCGAGACGAGTGTGGTAGGGGGAAGAGGGAGGGCAGGACTGCATCGACGTCTGTGCGCTGCGACGACCGCGCGCGCACCGTCCCATCCGTCCAAAAAAACACTAAGAAGAGGCAAACACCCACCTTCAACGCCTCGACCGTATAGCTGTGCGTCTGCGCGGGCATAATGATGAACGCGACGACGGTGACCGCGCTGCCGGCCTTCTGCAGGCGGTAGTTGAGCCGCGCGAGCGCCTCGATGAACATGTCGACGCCCTTGTTGCGGTACTCGTAGCGGCCGGCGGTGAACATCTGGGGGGTGGGGGTTAGTGCTGTTGGGTTAATATTATAATAAAGGAGGATGAGGAGGAGCGGGGGAGAAGAGAAGGGGGGGAAAGGCAGCCGGTGGAAAGTGGCGTGGCGCGTCCCTGTCGGCGGTGCGCGCGCACGACGAGGCAGGTGGCCGACATGACAAGGCGGGCGTCGCGACGAGGCGACCTGCGCGCGCCCACGCCTTTCGGCGGCACCGAAATGGGCACTAGGACGAGACGAGGCGGGGAGGGAGGTGTCCAGAGAGCGACGGGGCGCTTCGTGAGGGCCTGGGATGTGCTCAAGCACGCAGCGCCCATCCACTCGGGGGGATGGAGTCGTCCGACTCCAGCGCGCGCGCCCAGAAGCGCGGACAGAGCGACACCCACAAACTCCTTCTCCCCCCACCCAAAACGAAGGAAACAAGAGAAAAAGACGCACATAAAGCGTATTGTCGAGGTCGAAATCGTAGTGGCCGTAAAAGTGGCCGCGGACGAACTCGTCGATCTTGGCTTTCGAGGTAGAGTGGAGGTTCTGGAACTCGTGCATTGCCTGGGTGGGGGGGTGTTAGTTTTGTGAAGAGGCAAGGAAGAGGAACACGTACCTGAAATTTAACGACGTTGAGGCCATTCGGGACAACGCCGTCTGGCTTGCGCTTGAGGAGGTGCTCCGCCTCGTACGCGGTGATGTGGGACACGGTTGTGAACACGTCCGCGCAGTGTGTCGCGCTGCGCTCGATGCAGTAGCGGTGGTAGATGCCGCGCTTGCCTGCCTCGTGGTCGACGTCAAAGTACTGCAGGTTGTTGTAAAAATCGACGCTGCCCGCGCAGAGGTAGCGCCCCAGCAGCGTCGCGTGGGTTGTGAAGACGGTCGTCACGTCGATGTGGCGCTTGCGGCACAAAGGGATGGCGAGGCCGGCCTGCCACTCGTGGAAGTGGGCGACGACGGCGGTGTGCAGCTGGCGCGCGACGTAGTCGCCGAGGAACCAGGCGACCAGGTACCCGAACACGATCGTTTCGTTGGTCTCATGGTCGTTGGGCGGCGAGGGGATCCCCGCCAAGTTCCACAGGTCGCCCTTCCATTCGTCAAGTCGTGCGTATTGCGAGCCGGTGTCGAATAGTCTGCATGGCCATAAATATAATTCTTTTTTTAAAAAAAAAAAAATACAAGACATGGGGCGCGCCCTCGATAAGCCAGCGGCCGTAGAGGGCCTTTACGCCCTGCGCACGCATGGACTCGAGGGTGGCTGCGAGGTGTGGGTCGGTGGGCTCCTCCGCCTCGACCTCCATTGGCGCTGTCTTGTACGACAGCGGGCCGATAAGACAGTAGCGGTCGCCGTACTCGGAGACGGTGACCGGCACCTTTGTCTTTATGACTGTGTATATTCCGCCGACCTTGTTTGCGACCTCCCAGGCGCATTCGAACAGCAGAGGGTTGCGCACATCTCGCGACATGTTGGTAAAAGAAGAGTGGAGAGTTGCCAGCAATGATGTCACCAGATAAACGCGACATGTCACGTCACGTAACTGCTTTCAACCGAACCGTCATCATGAGCTGGCTGGTTTCCCCGTCGGGGTCGCCATGGTCCACGTACTCTTTCTGCCGGGCTGCACAGGCGAGTCGTTCATTTTACTTTGATAGCGACAACGAGACGGAGTCCGGCCGCCGGCGATAATCCAGCACATCATCCACCCGCCAGCGCATACCTCCCAGTGCGACCGTATCTTCTAACTCGACACGAGCCGCCCGAGGATCGCGCTGAATATCCCGCCCTCCAATTATTTTACATGTACTCCGCCTCTGCCAGCATGAAGATACGAGTCGGCCGGCAGAATACCGTAATGGGAGTCATGATAAGAGCGGTTCGCGTGTGCATTGACTTGCACACATTCCGTATCGTTTTTGTCTGCCGCAGTATTCCTTCTCGTACGCCGCAGCACTGCTTCTCGACCTGGCCACCGAACGCCTCCACGCGAAAAAATTCAAACATCAGAACCTAGCACTAAACATCCCAGCGAGAACGATGAATTACTGGCACCGTCGGCCCGTAGACTCTGAATATTCCTCTCTCTCTCACAGGAATCTAAATATGTCATCAGTAAGTAATTTATTTAAATCTGCGGGCCGACGGCGCATCCTCGACGACGCAGAGGTGCAGATGTACGCTCGATGGGGTGAATTCCTCGGGATACTCGATAGCCTCCGTCTACCAGCCCGCGTCCGACCGTCGCCGTACGTGAAGCCGGCTACCTATTCACCCAGGATTGGGTGGAAGGAGGGGGGGGATTCGGCGGTGTGCATGCTGCGGATAGTAATATGCAATATGCAGGCAACTTTTCCTTCTGCGGGGAAAGTTCAGCACTGGGAAGTATATAAGTAGTCTGCTGGAAATTACAGGGATACGCCTCTACATCCCGATTTTGGTGCGTTAAAGTTGAAGGAATTTGCAAGTTCGATTCCCTGCCGATGTGGCATTAATATTCATTAGTGTCGTTCAAAGTTGCTCCTTTTTGCTTCCTGTTTGTGCTCCTACTCTCTCATTTTATCGAAAATTTCGATTAAATTGAATGAACAGGAGAATGAGTAGGAAGCAAAAAAGAGCAACTTTGAAGCCTGGGGTCCGTTTTTTTGTAACCAGGAGCATAGTAGGACAGTATTGAGATTGTTCGGCATTCATTAGCAGCCTTCGGCAAGGCTCTGATCTTGAAACTCCGCTTGCCCACGTCATTTGGCCTTTCACTACACAAACACCTATGGACTCGTGCCGCACACGCTCCAAACGGGCTCGGATGCTTGACAAAGTGGATGACATGTACCGAGAACTCAAGCGGACTCGCTTTGAGTGCGTCTCTTCCCGGCTTCTCGACGATCTCGACTCGGATTCTTCTGGCAACTCCTCGCATGAGAGTGGAGTCTCAAGTAAAAGTGGTGGTAAGGTGTGGGTCATACAAACGTCGCACTGGGCTTTGGGGCCAATGCTGACGCATGGCAGTACAAGTCCTTTTCTTTTTTTGATATTGGTACTCCAATTGAAACCCTGCCACAATTGATGATAATAAACATTGCCTCTGATTTACTGGTCTATTCAGTACTTAGAATCTACGTCGTATCGTTCAAATAACTCCAAGTGGTGCGACAGCCAAGATATGACTTCCATGTCCTTTGGGACAAAGACACAGGAAGGTCGGCACAAATAATGTGCAAAAAGGGCGGTGAAGTAAAGCTACCGTCTTTTGCACCATGAAGTTGGGCAAACTCCTTGATGAGGGGCAGGTCCTCGCACCCAAGGTAAAGGGCGTGGAGGTGGTGAAGAACGCAAGTATCTCGAGATAGTGTGATGAGGTCGGAGAAGGCGGTGGAAATGAAAAGGGACAAATCAAGACTTTCAAGGCAGGCGAAAGCCGAGTAGAGATTGAATAGGGGGAGGGATAAGTAGGTGCCTCTCAGCTTCAAATGAGCCACACGCTCGAACGTTGTGGCGCATTCAATAGCATTGTGGACGTCAGAGGTCGAGGTGAGGGTGAACATAAGAGATGTGATGGTGGGAGCGGAAAGGTAAGGTAGGAGGAGCGATACTGTGGGAGCATTTCCAAAAGCGACGTCGAAAAGGGTCAATCGGGGCAACAAAACGGTGGGCATCGTGCCTGCTGGCAAAGGACGGGAAACATGGACACAGTGCATCTCTAGATGCTCCAACAAAGGTGTGCCTCTAAGCAAGGCGACAAGGACTCCGAAGTCGAGATGATACGAAGCAATATATGAAGAGCCAAGGTGTGGAGGACAGGAAAAGACGGTGTCTGGGATGGCGGGAAGAAAGTGCCGTGCAAGCACAGACTTTCAAGCAGCGACAGTCGTGATGGAAATCAAGGGAGAGGCTTCGGAGGACCTTCGAGGGCGACCCCCAAGAAACAAATCAATTTCATAGAGCAGAGGATGTCGACTCTATATTTTTCTAAAGCAAAGCGCAGGGCCGACAACACGGCTCGATCATTGGTGTGAACTTCGAAACTACGGATCCTGGATGCGGCAGGCAACAGCAAGCGGGCAACATTCGAGGTTAGGATGGCGTAGTCGTGCACGTTGTGTGCGGCATAAATTTTACAAAGAGAAATATGTATATCAAGAGGAGAGGCCCGAACAACAGATGGCGGTGGTGACAGCCTCGAAAGGCAAGGACGGGGATATATAAATGGACGTCCAAAAGAGGGTATGGGATCGAATGAAGGGGCCCATTCAGGGCACACAGAAGAGGCGCGCACGCAAGCTTGAGCCATGGGGAAGTAACCCAGCGGGCCCGAAAAAAAAACCACCTGAAATATAACAAATATAATTTCAGGGCTGAGTTTTGCCATCAATGACAGATGTTTCTATGGTACAGAATTTTATGAACTGGAACAGCAAAACATGGCAGGTGCGAACTCACAGGAGGCATAACTTGGGTAGCAGGAGTAAAGCAAGTGGCGTGACAGCAAATTATGACAAATCTAGGCAGTTACCCACTCAGATCTCGGTCAGACCTCAATTTTGTATCAAGGAGAGACGTGGTTACCAATAGTAAACCAGTAAACAGGGTAAAAGGTAATATTCACCGGCTAATTCGGTCAGGCATCAGAAGGGGCAAATAGGGGCAACAAAGGACAATATGCACACAAAGGACGGACCAAACGGGGTGTGGAAAACAGAAGCAACCAAAAAATATGGTTGCAATATGTACAACAGCATCAGGAAAGCCAATTGATACTTGACAGCACTGCACAGCCTTCCATAGCATCAGAAGGGGCAAATAGGGGCAACAAAGGACAATATGCACACAAAGGACAGACCAAACGGGGTGTGGAAAACAGAAGCAACCGAAAAATATGGTTGCAATATGTACAACAGCATCAGGAAAACCAATTGATACTTGACAGCACTGCACAGCCCTCCATAGCATCATAGCTTCCATAGGTACATCCTGACTGTCCAGTACTATGGAATGCTATGGAACTCTGTACAGCTCCGCCCGGCATCTATGTAGTACTATAGAAGCAGACCCCATTCCGCTCAATTCTGCTTGTTCTACCACTCATATTCACGCAATTTGATAGCAAAAGCAATGGATCATTCAGTCCAAGAGATACTGCAGTGTGTGTATGGTGTCCAAGAAGTAATGCAGTGTATGTATGGTGTCCAAGAAGTAATGCAGTGTATGTATGTGGTATCCGGTGCACCAATCAAACGAAAGGCGCGGATGATTCTTCCTGATTTCAGCTACTCATCATCCAAGTCACCAATGTTGAGTTTGAGGCCATGTAAATGAGAGCGGCGTGTGGGTTTCGAGACAGCACTGAATAGGCATTGTCAGACTCGGACTGTGAAAAACAACGGGGCTTGCCTTTTGTTCCCAGCCCATTCCTCGAGTTGTCGGAGGAATTTTGGCCTGTTGCCAGTCTTGTGCCAAGCCAATTTGTCGATCTTCTTGACCAAATCGTTGTAATCGTCACCATATTCCTCGGCGGAAAATTGCGTGTCTTCTGATGGCCCATCTGCATCTCAACCAGGCAGAACAGGGCCTGCGTCTCGTCAGTGAGGAGAAGAAAGGAGGTCATAGAACACTCTCACCGCGGTCGCGAATAAAGCCAGAGCGGGGCGAGGGACGGAGCACTTGAAAATTGCAGGGTAAAGCTCTGCGAGACAGCCCTTACCTTCGTAAAAGAATTGGCGGATCGCCTGTTCTATAACAGGATGGTCGAAATTTCCCTAAAGAGCCTGATTCAGACAGCCCCAGATACAAAGATGGACCAAATTTACCAGTGTTGTCATTGACCGGGCTTGACCGGACTTGACCAAATGTCTTGACCTTTGACCATTGTCAGACCGTTTTTTTGACCCTTTTTGACCTTTTTTGACCGTTTGTGAAAAAATCTTATTAAACCACAGAAAGCAATGAAAAAAATCAAAGAATTGTATCTCATATGAGCCTATGAGTCCATATCCTCCATGAGTAGGTCATATAACTCCGGTTCCTCTTGCAGATCCTTTACGCCGCCCGTCCAATAAAAACCAAGCCCATTCTCCAGATTTTCCGTGTCATCCACAGGGTATTGGAATAATTCTTTAAGTGTGTAGTTGGAGCATGCATGAATAGAAGGTGTGTTGTCATCATCGTCATCTTCCTCGTCTGTCTCAGCGGCTTGATCGTCGGAAAGGTCCTTCACGAGCTGAGAGGCGAGGCCGGAGAATGAGTCCCCATCTTCGTGGCCTGTTCCACTCCCTGTGCCCCTGTACTGATCCGTAAAATTGATGAATTTGTGTTTAAAGCGCTCGTTTGACCAGGCCGTTACGTCTGTTCATATCTCCTGTGTCGAGCTGTTCCCAAATCTTCACCACATTGACATGCTTGTTCTAAAATAACAAATCAAAAACTGTATCATGACATCGAAATAATTGCAAACCTCACACTCGTATAGTTGCTTCATCTCCGCAAGGTTCATGTACGACCACGAGAACTCACGTGCATCTTTGCCATAATCGAAAAAGGCCGCGTGGAAATCAAGATCTGGGTCGTCATCAAAGAACCGGGTAAAAAGTGCCCTCGCAGTGTTGTAAAGACTGATTGGTTTAAGTGCTGGATTCTTGGTGGAAAAGGCGCTACCGTGGATATAAGGGTTGAGGTAGAGTGCTAGAATGAAGACATCACACTCCATTGTGAGCCATCTCTTCTCCAAACTCTTTCAGACACAAGTGCGGACCCAAGAGTTGATCTTGGAGGAGCCGTAAATCCGGTAGAGATTGCCGAGCATCAATAGGACCTGGTCTAGTCCTGCATCAGGCACCTGCATACACTTTGATGCAATAGCAAGTGATTCCAGTAAAAGTTTAACCCTGGAAGAAAAAATCAGCATGTTAGACCAGAACATTGCACAGGACCATACTTGGTAAGGTTCTTCCAGAATTGGGGATTGGGGATCGTCAATCGGTGCAAGTACCTCTCGGGCATTTTCTCTTGCATCCCTCTTGGAACCGGCACATTGAATGAGTGTATCGTAATCATGGATATATAGAGTGCGCATTGGGGCCAAGAGCATGAGTAGCCGACATGCTGCTAGAAAATGGAAGATCCAGTGGGTAATGACGGGGAATATGAGGACAAGAAGACAACCAGTCTCTTTGAAACGTTCTGTGAGTGTTTGCTGGTGCTTGAGCAGTCCCAAAGCGCGGCTATGGTTTGTGAACCATTTAACCATTTCTAGCCCATCATCGATTGAGGTCATGCACTCTATTTCAAGCTCTAGAACTTCACCGACGACAAGATGAACCTGATTTGAAAGATCATGTTCAATGTCAATCAAGATATTCTGAGTTTTGCGTACCTGATGTCCCTAACAAGGCGGTACTAGAAATTTGGGTCTCATGCGTTGAAGCCGCTTTCACATACCCCTTGCATCTCCTCCGTTGTCCATACAATGGCCGATGAATATAATGCCAAACTTGTCCTCACAATACTTTATGTCGGCTAGCATAATTTCCAACAAGTTGTCAGCAGATTTTTTCTCTGGAGAAACATTATGCGCAGTGGTCGTGTACAACTGAAAGGAGATCAGTCAGCATTTAGCACAGTTGAAATAGGATGCGGAAGGATGCGCAACACATAATACCTTTGCCTCAACCATTACTGATGTCATGATAATGGAAGCCTTCGTGGTACTTTCCAACCATCACATTGTCCCGTCCCGAGCTTTCCCGCCACATTCGACTTCATCTCTGTATCCACTTGGACTACAAGGGCATCCAAAACGCGCCCCGAAAGTACCCTTTGGTCCGGGATTTTTGCTTCAGGTACGTATTTGGAGAAAAAAAGAAGTAGGTGGGGATTGGCCGCGGAATTCCATGCCACATTACATGCAATGAAAATCTTGCACAAATCTTGCACAAACTCCTCCTGTTGAAGCGGATCCCACATCTGATTGCGCATTCAAGTCAATACCCGGACTTGTGGATCAGGTGTTGTATGAGGGACATTAAAAGTCATTCGTGGGTCGATTACGGTATTGGAACTGCCAGTGACGTTCGGCACCGGATGGGCTCCATTGGGCTGAAGACCGGTTGCAGGTCGCGCAACCTGCTGGGCTTGCGAAAGTCTAACACCAGTCGTGTTCTCTTTCTTCGGACCTGCTTGTGCATGGACTCACACTTCAGGAGTAACATATTCGCACTGCTTGAGGTGAGAGAACATGCAGTCTGTCTTGTTGCAGATGGGAGTAACATGACTTCAGCTGTCCAGTGTCATCCTGTCATATCAGTGCCTGATCACCGCGATTCGTGATCTGTGACACACCTTGGGCACACCGTTCCTTGGGCGAACACATGTGGTCCCTCATCCCTGAGTTAATATCATGTTCTTCCTCTTCTGTTAGCTCTATTATGCGTCGAGCAATGCAGACTGCGCATCGCATCTCTAGGTGAGACCGGTCATTCTTGTACTTCTTGGTGCCTGTGTAAAAGTAGGCCTTAACCCACGGCCTGTCCTGTGCCATGCACACAAATAGTGTAGAATAAGGTGAATATGCTAGAGTGACAGTAAAGTAGCTACAGCGGAGGCAGGAAGGCATGAAAATTGATTTGTGGGTCCAGGGTCAACAAACACAGTCAAACATGGTCAGACCCCGGTCAAGCGGTCAAAGCGGTCATTTGCGTCAGACCTTTTTGACCCTTGACTGGTCATTGACAACACCGAAATTTACATCACCAGGCTCTTCTTGACCCTCACACACTTCTTGACCTCCAGGCTCTTCCACCTTCAGAGCAACTGGAAACAGAAATCCAGCCTCCTCACTCAAAAGTGCCTTTACACGAGCAGCACAGTATTCTTGACGTTCAATAGCCGTATATTTCGCTTTCATTTTGGGATTCTTTGCATTCGATGATGGGAAGAGGGAGTAGCCTGCAACCACGAGCGTCCACACATGCTTCTTGATCTCACCGCGGAAGCTCGAGGCATCCTCAGTGATCTTCAAACAGTAAGTATATGCTGGGAGACAAAGTTGACGTGCTTACTAGGCGGATCATATCTTTGTCAATTTTGTCCTCTGCAAGGTCATGAGTTCATGATCTATTACCAGCTGGTATCATACCAGGTTCAACAGAGTCACCCTCCTTCTTCAGCGCGCTCACGGCTTCTTTAATGCACTCACGCCCGTATTTCTCTGTGGCTGAGGTGGATGGGAAGCCACGCTCTGAGACGAGGTAGCACCTGAACTCATTTTTGGAGTTTTTGAGAGCCTGCAACCAATTTGGGAAGTGTTTATAATAATGCAGTTGGTGCAGTTGGGCGTTCTTGGGCATAGGGACGTGCTGTGAGTTGCGTTGCGCTCATTGTTTGCGAGATGATGTGGTTGCAGTGCTGTCGGAGTTGACCGCTGAGCCTGCCAGAGATGCTGTTCTTGGAGGGCCAATGAGTGACATGGTGGATGCCTTGCAGAGCAGGTCAGGATTTGGTGGCTTGGGAGCACAGTTTTTGTTCCAATGGGTTTCGAGGACGTCAGCGGCGGCGGAGGCCTAGAATGCTGTTAATAAAAGAGATCATCAATAAGTGAGAATAGATAGTAGACTTATGGACACAGGCTCGGCACCGTACTGTGTATGAAGCTGAGGCTGGAGAGGGGGGGCTGGTGAAGGATATTGAGCTTGAGTATCTTAAAGAGTGTGTACATACCTTGCAGGGCTTCCTCTGCTTGCCTGTCATCCTTGTCTGGGGATTGCTCATTGATGTCACAGTCAGCTGGTGGGACACATCAGCACATTCGACGATAACATGAACAAACTCACGGCGATACTCATCTTCCTCTTCCTCCTCATCGTCGTTCTCGCACCACCCTTGGGAATGTCTGTCTGGTCAATCCCCTAGTATGTTATACCCACCATCTTTGTCACCTTCCCAACCTCCAGCATCAAGTTCTGGGTCAAGTTCTGCGGTTGGATCGTTTGACTGGAAGCCCTGGTACATTGTGCTGTCGGGCTCATGTGCGGAGCTGAACTCTTCAGGCAGGCCACTGGTGTTTTTATCTGGGTATTCTTGGGCGTATTCTTGGGTAAATACGGACCTGCCATACTGCTGGACTTCTTGGTGCGGAACAGGATGCTGTCGCAGCTGCTGCTTGGCTTCTCCTCAGCCAGTGGAGCTCGCCGACTGACTCATTCTAGGTGGTTTTGGTCCTACTGGAGGCGCCCCGGGTGGCTGAATGAAAGTACCACGCGACAGTCCATCGCTGGACCATTGTTACACCAGAGGTGGCCCATATTGGGTCAGCAAACTCTGGTATCCTGGCAGCAGACAGTGTCCTGGAGGGGGTGGAAAAGAATGGGCTGGCAGGCCCTGGCTGTTTTGCGGCATCATAGGTGGAGGAGGTGGAGGAGCTGGGTTGCTGTTGCTAGTCTTGTGCTGCAAAAAAAAATGAGGTCAGTCTATTACTGACCCAATGCATCGTGCTAACCTTCCTTCTAGCCTTCACTTGAGGTGCAAGGGCATTTGCTTCGGTATTAGCGGGACCTGCAAAGCTTGACTGCTTTCAGGTGTGTGTTGTCTTTGCTGCCATCTTGCCGGCCTTTTCAAGCTGCTGATTGTGCCCACCTTGGCCTGCCTTGGTCTGTGTGGGTTGCTGTGGCTCTGTGCTCAGTTCTGCTTGCGGCTCTGGGTTGCTGGCGACTTGTTTTCAGCCTGTCTATCGGTTAACGACTATTGCAACACTGGACTAGTTTTACCTACTCGGCTGTGCGGTGCTGCTGCCTCTCCTGCCTCTCCTGCCCCCCCTTCCACGGCTGGTCATGTTGGTTGTTGATGGAGAACAAAGAGGATTGTATTGTCAAACATGAAGCATAAATCTACAAATAATTCTTTACACCAACTACAAAGAAACAGACTCGAGTATCCAAAAGAGCTCTTTACTCGAGTACTTGTTTAATCGAAATTCCTTTGCACACTCGAGGCTGTTGTACGGTGTAAATCTCTTGTCCGCCTTTTCCCCAGTGTGCGCAATCACCTCCGCCAGTGCCCTTATTCTATCGGCCTCAACCACATCTCCCAGCCTAGTACTGTTGCTTCTCGTGACGCGCTTCAAGACATACATGCCACTGGACAGTTCACAGCCAGTCTCAGAGGTGCTTTGGGGCACCACGTCAAACTGCTGAGCATACACGAGGTATGCAGTTGTGAGAGGCTCAGAGCTTCCCCAGACCAGTCACATGATAAGGCAGATTTGTGCCACAGTGAGCCCTAATAAGAACATGAGTAAAAAATCTATAAACTGGTCAAAAATCTCACCTTTGAGACCACCGCTGAATCTTTCTCCAGGCCAAGCAGAATGGGGATCATTGCAGAGAAGAACAGTGTCGCAACATCCATGTGCCCATTCCCCTTCACCAGGAGGTTGTTCTTGCAAAGTTTGGGCAGTCAACGGGCAATAACTGGACTGGTGTGGAGACCTATTCTGGACACAAATGCTGTACCAGATGTCTTGATTCGGGCCAGAACGTCAACACCCTCTGATGACAGGAGTGTCAGAACTTTTGTGCTGGTAGGCCCATTCAAGATTCTCAAAATAATCCCCAAGTGCTGGTTAGAGATCGTCAAGACAAAATAGCTGCGCAGCTTCATCAACTGAGATGTGTGATCTACTAGGCATTTGATTCAAGCAGAATGCCGTTGACAAGCTTGTGAACATTCGGCTCTCCAATTGAGGGTACTTGGCACGGTGGGATTCAGCAGCTTGCCACAAATTACAAATGGCTCGGGCTGATTCTCCAGTCAAGGAAGGACCGTCAGGATCGACAATCGGAAGAGCTTGATCCTTGTCTTCATGGTCTGCGTCCGGGGAAACAAGGTCCACATCCGGGAACTCAAGGTCCAACTGAATGCTCGATGATTTCAAGCCCGTTGCGAGATTGAACACTTGCATCTTCTCTGCCCGATCCAAATATTGCACAATCTGTGGGTCTTAATCACGGTGATTTGTTTCTGTTCGGGCAGGGACCTTGATTTCAGTGATGTGGGCTTTTTTGGTGACATCCACCGTATACTGTATGGGTATGCCTGCCCATCTGATGCTTGGGACAACCGACTGCATAAATTCGAGCCTAGGGATA
The DNA here is from genome assembly GCA_029282285.1 of Mycena rebaudengoi. Taxonomy (NCBI): domain Eukaryota; kingdom Fungi; phylum Basidiomycota; class Agaricomycetes; order Agaricales; family Mycenaceae; genus Mycena; species Mycena rebaudengoi. The sequence goes on along the minus strand of JARJCX010000195.1, from coordinate 189,315 downwards.
TAGAAATAGTCCTGCTTGTGGCCACCCACGTTGATGATGTGCTGTTTGTGCTCATGGAATTCCTGGAGTGCCACGTTCATCCAAAGAAGGGTATCCTTGTCAATCTCCGGAGCTTGGGCAAGGTACCAGAGATCGATCAACGCACGAATCACATGGACCACTTTACGAGGAGCTGCATCTGCAATGACAGCAATAATGCATTGTTCAAGTTCTCGGTGTTCTTGCCCTCCCAGTTGTTTGAGTTGGGTAACACCTTCCTTGAAATGGCGAAACCCGATGCAAGGCTGGATAATGAATGGACAACCAAAGTCGATTTCATTGTCCTTGACTATGTGGCGACACCACTGAAAGTTGTGGTCGTAAAATCCTTTGTGGAGATGGTGGAGTGGTTCGGGGGTGAGAAATCTTGCGGGATTTAGTGAGAGAGAGAACAGGAGATGAACCCTGCTCAAACAATATTTCTTGGACTCTATTTGGTATTTCTCAATGTCCCAGGGATTCACCGTTGAGCTGACGTGAAAAATATGAGCCCAGGTATTGGCCCCAGTTCGCTCTTTGTGCCAATAGCTGTCCCCAAATGTTTTGTGTGATGCAGTGGTAAGGTGAGATGTTTTACCCATCACACATGCAATGTCGGCTGCTTCTGGAGTATTGACAATGTATGCAGCCAATGGAGTATAGGCTTCAAAAACATGACCTGTGGTATCCAAAACTTTGCAGCCATACACTGATAGGGCTGCCAAGTAAACACACTATAAATGTATCTATAGGAAAGTGTATAAGAAACCGCTATAACCAGCAGAATCTATATCACAACCCAACTAACACACCAACAATGCCTCTCGATAACTGTTTTAATTGTAGGAGTCAGACGGCCAAGTATTAGGCACGAAAGATATTTTATAGGATGGAAATGTATGTATAGGAACGCGAAACAGGAAGTCAAACAAAGTCACCCAAGGGTTTCCAAGTCTTTATAATGTTTTCTCTTTTAATGGGAGGACCATGTAGTTTGGACACTGAAATGTCTCAACTGATAGCTTCACTTTTATAGGCCTTCTTAATCCAATGTTCTGACTGTACAAAACCCTTATAGCTTATATTCTTATAGCTTATATAGGTCCCTGAGATCACTGCAATTGTAACTTCAAAAGCTTTATAGATTCCTTGTAGCAAAACCTCTACTAAGTGTCTTTTATGTATCCAAGACTCTACAATTGGCCCTATAGGGAGACAACTACTACTGTAGTGGTCGCCGAAGTGGGGGGTTGCATGAGCTACTGTAATCTAATGAAAACTCCTACCTATATACTATTTGGAAAGCTATAAATAAACAAACGATCGAGAACTAGGGTTTAGGGTATGTAAGATTTATAAGTAACAGTCATTATAGGCTTGGCAAAGAGGGCTTGGCAACTCCGTTATTCGCACGTGTTCCGTGTTTTCCTGTCTGGATAATATTATAGGACGCTCAAACTGAGCTTGGAGCTTCGTTCCGGGTCCTATAGGCTTGGCTGCCACTGGGTTGCGGAGTCTAGACCATCACGAGAGATTCACTATTGGCCCTTCCTATACCATGTGTTTAACTCGGCTCTATGGCAATTCGGATGCAGGTTTTCCCTATAGTTCCCTTTATGGGTTCCATAGTTCAAAGAGAATGGGTGCAATTCAGTAATCACCGGACTTCGGAAGTCCACCCTATATGTTCCGTATCGGATTTACTCGGTTGGCCGATCCCTATAATGTCATGACCTCATTGCACATGTTCCTATAACCGGTTCAGGCCGTAATAGGAGACTTGTTATATGTCTTTTGTGAATATAGGACGTGTTTCCACTTCAAATGCTTCACTCCTTGATTATAGGACTACATTCATGTCTCCTATAGATGCTACTCTGTGTTGTGTAGCATCTTGGATGTTGCAGAGAGTAAGATAATGATTATAGAGGCCCTCATTTGTAAAGGTACTGTCTATAGGACAATGTCTAGTTGCTCTTTGACCATAACTGAGTTTCCTATAGCCTATATGTCAGAGTCATATAGACTGTTAGGGATCCTGCTGTCTATAATACTCTTATAGGAATTGCAAAATAGCGTGTTTCAAGGCTGCAATTATAGACAGTGTATCAACGCTGCAGTGGTTTTCAGTGGTGCATAAACAAGGTCGAGGCAGTGGTGCATCAGCCGTCACTCCATTAGCCCATGAATGTCCTTAAGGCAAAGGAAATTGACAACAGGTATTAAGGCTGTCATCATGAACATATAATTTGCACCCTTCATGAGGAAGTTCATCTGGATGTTTGCACAGGAGGTTAACAGAGGATGGGCAACGCGGTCACTGTTTATGATGGAGATGTCTGTCTTGTCTGACATTGTGATGACTCCAAGAAGGGTGGCTCCGGTTGGAAGCGCAGCCTACCAAAAGAATCTTGTTTGAGAATGAATAATTCAGCCACAGAGATACAAACCTGCATCTCCCAAGCCCCATCACTAGAAATCCATTCACCAAAAATCCGCTTCCCATCCTGGAAGTCCCTCCTTGGTGTGAGGTCGATGGGATCTTTCAAAAGCAGATTCCGTAGTAAAAGCTTGATGCATTCCAATGGGTCTCGATAGTACAGAACTATGGGAGTTTTTGTTGGGTATCTGAAAGCCTGTCGTCGGCTCAACAGAACACTGAGAACAATCACACAAACAGACAGGACCACGGTGTAGATTCCAAGCGGCGAGACTCCAGGCTACAAGCAACGAAAGGGATATACAAGGTGGTGGTAATAGGGGTGTAAGCGTAAAGAGAATCAGAATGTATGTAAGGCTTAAATAGACAGAAAGTAATTTATCAGTGGACTTTACGGTATTTGATGTGATGGCAACTGGACTATACACGACCAGATGGGGACGTGTAAGGATGCCATCCTTACACTCCTCCCCACTTTCAGATCCTTGTCCATCCTAGTACCCATCAGGGTCAGAATCCGACTCATTATTACCATCGTGGTAGAGTGAGTCCGACGCAAACCGAGCATCTGTGTACCCTGCAGTGAACCGGTCATGGAGGTCTGGTTGGTCTTCCCCATCGGCTGGCTGGCTTTCAGCATCGTCATATAGCATGATACTGGCAGCAGGCTCCCTCTTGATAGGCACAAAATCCTGGCCAGGTAGGACACCCAAGGTGACATCACCGGGGCAAGTGCGACCGATGTGTGGTGTCCATCCTGGGCTTGCTGGAGTTTTGCGACACTTCCAGCAGCCTGAAGCATCTGAGATACGCTTCTTCTCAGTGTCATCAAGGGGAGGAAGGTGCAGGGAAGCAGTCACTGCAGACGATGGAATGGAATGGGATGATGGAGTCGAGTATGATGTGCGGACTAGACCTTCAGCCAAGAGACTTTCCCATGTAGCAGACATGAGACTGGTGAGTTCATCCACTGTGATCACCTCCAGATCAAATCCAGGAATGGCAAGGGCACGGCGCTGGAGAGTGTTGTGGGCATGGAAAAGAAGATGGTTGACATGAATCCAATCAGTGATAGCAAGATCACCGGTGGATCCGATGGCAGTGCATGCAGTCTGTAGATCAGTGGCAAAGTCTGGGTAGGGGCGGGACTGCTGATAAATGTTGTAATAAGCACGGACTGCATTGGCCTTCCACCCATCTGGTGCAAACCGCTCCAAGATGTGCTTGGAGAACTCATCCCATGTTGCCAATGCCTTCAGGGTTGCACGGTTCTGTCCCCACCAAGCTGCAGCTTTCTCTTCTTCCAAAGCCAGCCCAGCATACAGGATACGCAATGCCGGTGTCAGCTTCTTGTCATCATTGAATGCAACAAATGCATCAAATGAATCTGTAACCCGATCAAGCCACTGAATGATGGCAGCGGGTGACATCGGGCCCTTGAATTTGGGGACATCAAGTTTAGACATGTATCGGTGCGAGGTGGGTTGGGAATAGGAAGATGCAAGGTGTGGGGGGGTGTCTGGTCGGAATGTAGGGGAGGCTGGTGAAGGGGATAATTGGTGTGAGAGAGTAATTGGACTTCCCTGTGGCGTTGTCAACAGCAATGGGGATGGAGGGCGCGACGTTGTGGGTGACAGATCCAATGTGTCAGAGTCTGACAGCTGGCGGCGTGTCTGTCGTGAGCGATGCCCAGCTCTCCTGCGCTGAGGTGTGGAAAAATTCAAGTCAATTGGTGGTCCTGGGATGCCCTGAGAACGGTCTGAGCGGCGAGGTGGGTCCAGGGTGTGAAGTGAGGAATCCGATAATGGGCCAGAAGTGAAGGAAGGTGGCCGGTGTCAAAAAAAAAGTGAAAGCCTGTCGTCGGCTCGACAGAACACTGAGAACAATCACGCAAACAGACAGGACCACGGTGTAGATTCCAAGTGGCGAGACTCCAGGCTACAAGCAACGAAAGGGATATACAAGGTGGTGGTAATCGGGGTGTAAGCGTAAAGAGAATCAGAATGTATGTAAGGCTTAAATAGACAGAAAGTAATTTATTTTATCAGTGGACTTTACGGTATTTGATGTGATGGCAACTGGACTATACACGAACAGATGGGGACGTGTAAGGATGCCATCCTTACAGTATCCTTCATCAGCTTTGAAAAGCATACAAACTTCCATGTCCTGCTTAGTAAATGTGCACGCCCCAGAATATATACTTCAAGGCATGCTCATATAACATTCCTCTTATTCCTTGACCATTTGAATTCTGATCCTCGTATCCACAGTGCGCACCTTCTCTGGGAAATTGGGGGTGTTGTTGCATACCCCCAGATGGTTGCTAGGCTCAATCACAGCCTTAGCAGTGTCCTTGAAGAGTGGTTCCAGAACTGCAAGCACTCACATGCATCATGTCAGCTGCGCAATAAGCTTGCCATGAACAAGGAAATCCCGGCTGCTGGCATTGTTGCAGGCTGGTTTGTTATTTGCAGTCCACTGGACTATGTTGGTGCCATTGCATTTTGCAAGGCAGAGGACACTGTGTTGCAGATGGAAAAGACAGGCTGTGACACAATCCATTTGACAGAATCCCTTGATGCTTTTTGGCTCAGAATCAACTCCCCAAACTCACCTTCTCCCTGGTTTGTACTTGAGAATGGGGCATCCAACCATGACTTGTGAGCCTCCTTTTACTCCCATTATCCCATCTGATTGGTTGTGCAAGCCAAAAGGCAGCTACTCAGATGGAACTCTATGGTTGGGACACTATTTACATTATTGCATCACTTGAAGCTGTCTGGCCCATTCTTAGATCTGGGCATTTCCCATAGTGTCGGAAGTAATTTGCTTGTGTTCCCTGGCCGTTAGATCAACGTGAGAATAAATGACATGTGACTATATTTCACATGCCACAATCCCACAATGTCAACTGAAAAATGTTCAGTTATGATTTGTTTGGTTCATCAACCTCATCATGTTGAAACATCGTCGCTTGAAACAGAAGATGCCCAAACAGCTTGGGACCTTGTGATCTCATACCTCATCTGCGAACCCTGGCGGGTATATTGCATGTGACCCTCCATTTTATCCAAGCAATATATACCTCCATGTATGTTACTTTCCAATTTCTTGGATATAATTTGAATGGCATCATGAACAGCTTTCACCTTCACTGTGGTATTTATTGGTGGAGTACGACAGCCTCAGTGCAGAAAAAAGTCCACCTCAGCCTAGCCGGTGATAAGCTGCCTATAATCACAGCTTTGAAACATGCTATTTTGCAATTCTTATAACAGTATTATAGGCGGACTGATCCCTAGCGACTGACACTACTCCAAAGTGTTAGTTATAGAACATCAGTTATATGTGTAAAAGCTTGAGACCTTGTCCTATGGATGGTACCTTTATACTGAGGGCCTCTATAATCATTGAACTCTTGTAGCTACAGTACTTGGGATGGACTACACAAAACAGAGTAGCATCTATAAAAGTCATGAGCTATGCAAAAGAGTGTTCATGCCTTCCTATAGGCCGTGCTGCTTCCTATAGGCCGTGTTGCTTCCTACATTTGTTCCTATACAAAGTTCATTCCTATAAAGGTTGTTCCTATAGAGCGTTGCAGGTTGCATCCCTATAACAGTTGATTCCGAGATATTCCAGATGACTCCAAGATATTCTGGTTGACTCTACATCATATCTGTAAATAACAACCAGGGTCAAGGGTTGTGGGACTAAATATAGATGATTTGTGTCAAAACAGAGTTCTTAGTAACCAGTGTGTGCAACCACGGAGTTACGGACCTGATGAGAGCATCTATAAATAAAAAGGGTCACCTGTGGACCCTCGAAACACTAAAAGTTGGCTTTGTTCCTGGATATAGTCAGCTGATGTTCCCTATATAGGTTGCTTAGTGGTATTCTGAGAGTATTCCGAGATTATTATCAATATTTTATGTACTTGGCATTGCAGTAGGATATTTATAGATTGGCTGAATATGTATTTAAGTAGCAGCTTTCTTGGGATTCGACAGCTCATTGGAGTGCATCAGTACCCCCCAGGCTCACATTTCGTCTTTTTCCTGCATTGGTGACAGCTAGTCAATTTTATAGGGATTTGACTTGGTGTGGAGTTTGGTTGGGAAACCCATATAAATTAGTTGAGGCCATCCAGGATAGGACTTGCTTTCACTTTTGGGTCACTGTTGTTAGGTTGGATACTCAAGGGACACTCAGTAGAGGTTCTAGATTAAATCTGTAAGCTTTTGTAGCCCTATAGTGTGCTCTCAGACCAATATAAGCATATAAGATATAAGCATATGAGCATATAAGGGTTTTGGTATAAGAATATCAGTTGAAAGCGAACACAGACAAGTCACAGAAAGCCTATAAGACAGTCAGACAGTCAGAGTGAAATCCTATAAAGACAGTCAGACAGTAACAGAAGTCTTATAAGACAAAACCACGGTCCTCCAGTTAAAAGAGAAAACCCTATAAAGACTCGGAAACCCTTGGGTGACTTGGTTGGACTGTCAGTTCGCTTTCCTATACATACATTTACATCCTATAAATATCTTTGTGCCTAATACTTGGCCGTCTGACTCCTACAATAAAAACAGCTATCAAGAGGCATTGTTGGTGTGTTAGTTGGGTTGTGATATAGATTCTGCTGGTTATAGCGGTTTCTTATACACTTTCCTATAGATACATTTATAGTGTGTTCGCTCGGCAGCCCTATCACTGGTGTTCTTGATGCCTGGTTTCAACATTGCCGAGAATCACATGTACACTGCCGTTTACGAAACAAGCCCCCATGAGCCTAGTTTGTTGTCCTGCACGCATCTACCAACAGTGGTGGCATGGCTTCCCACAATTCTAACGATACTGAGGCCTACATGCAAGCGATGAGATGGCGCACCTGAGTATAGTCGTGAAAATCACAATCCAATAGATGTGTACGAGACACACAAATCGAACCACAACCAACACACAACCAACAAACAAACTACACAAAGTGCTCTTCAATATTTAATGTACTTGGGTCCTGTCAATCAGAATTGACTGCAGATACACCGCTGACAATTGTGCAATGAAAGAAGATAAATCAAACTGTATCTCAAGACTATTGCGAGTAGAACTCGTGAGTACAACTAAAGCTTCTCGTGAGAGAAACACTAATCGCGGGGGTTTTGAAATGAAATGAAACTCAGTCGCAAACGCACGTAAGCTAATTCCGACAACTTGAAGCCACACTGGACTTGAACTTAGAGGTCTCACGGGACTCTCTTGTAACGTGGGACTGCGACTGAACTCACGGGAACGATTCCAACAGTGACTACGATCAGCCTCACTGGACTGATTCCAATAGTACCTTTAGACGTGGGACTGCGACCGAACTCACTGGAACGATTCCAACAGTGACTACAATCTTAGTAGTACCTTTGATTTAAAGCTTTGACACGTTGTCGCGACTTCAAACTGGATTACAACTTATCGCGAGATGCTTCTCACGAGAGACTTTCTGGTTCAGCACTTAAGCTTATGACTTTGGGTTATCAATCACAACGTGTATTGACTATCTAACTGAGTTGGGGCTAAGTACAAACTTCGAAATGTATAAACAAATCTCCGCATATAAATAGAACTCCAGACGTGCACTAAACTCGTGAGAAATCACTACTGTGACCAAAAATAGTCACGGCAATAATAACTATGAGGGAAATGCAGTCCAGAACGCGTTAAAACTACTCTGCTTTTATACTACTTTACAGTCCATTTTAGTACATGCTATATATGGAAATTGAATAATAGGAATTATGTACAAGGCCACGAAAACGGCCGGCATTCTATTTTAAGGACTTTAAACCCATTTGCAACATGCCATAGCAGTCGCGTCTCTTCGGTGTGAGCCTTATTACTGATTTAGCCTTAGTCACGAGAGGTCTGGAGCGTTTTCGACCTATCACGACACAATGACGCCTTATCGCGACATCGCATGTGACTGACTATTCCGATCAATCGGAGTTTCGGGTGACATCGGAGTCTGCGGACATTTCGGGGATTGACTTTTGAGTCACTTGTCTGTGCACGTGGCTGTGATCGGTCTCGGAGATCGACGGGATGTAGTCGCGAGTCGTTCCGACTATCGTGACTTGTCTCGGCATATTCCTAAGAAGTTCTTCTTGTCGCGACTGTCTTGTCGCGACTGTCTTGTCACGACTAGATATCGTTGTCGCGACTGTAACTATTGTCGCGACAAGGACCTTTTGGGCACAAATCCCCGCCACTGAGGTTTGTCTTCGTGTAACAGTGTTTAAATAAATATGGATATTTGTACACTCTCCTTGGTATGGACTCTAGCAATCCTGTGTGATACCGCCCTCACATATGAGTTGTGGTCACTATCAGACGAGTTCTCGCGACAAGCTCTCGGGACACTATATTGACCTCACATTGTTTAAAGTATCGTATATAGTCACCGTATGGCTTATCATTTGTACTCCATTGCATCTCTGAGACTCAGCCAGTATGTAATGCCCTGTGTGAATCATTGATACCGTAATTTTGCTTTGTCCATCGGTGGCCCGCCCGATCCTAGGAATATAACGGTCCTATGGTCTAACAGGCTATGACACTCGTAACTGGGAGACATGTGTTCAACTCGCACTAGGATCGCTGTGCGGCTTATTCACTTTGCCTCCCATTGGTGAAAGGCAGAGGGAGGCTGGGTGAATAAGCATACAACCCTTTGTTATATAAAATGAGGGGCATTGGTGAAATTTGAATCTCTGGACATGGTTTTTAGATGGGATGGAAGTGGGGGAGATGGAGGGGGAGACGTGGCTGAGAATAAGTAGCGTTGCTCATCGTGGCATAGGGGAGATAGGGCCCGGTGAGATGGTGCACCTGAGTATAGTCGTGAAAATCACAATCCAATAGATGTGTACAAGACACACAAATCGAACCACAACCAACACACAACCAACAAACAAACTACACAAAGTGCTCTTCAATATTTAATGTACTTGGGTCCTGTCAATCAGAATTGACTGCAGATACACCGTTGACAATTGTGCAAATGAAAGAAGATAAATCAAACTGTATCTCAAGACTATCGCGAGTAGAACTCGTGAGTACAACTAAAGCTTCTCGTGAGAGAAACACTAATCGTGGGGGTTTTGAAATGAAACAAAACTCAGTCGCGAACGCACGTAAGCTAATTCCGACAACTTGAAGCCACACTGGACTTGAACTTAGAGGTCTCACGGGACTCTCTTGTAACGTGGGACTGCGACCGAACTCACGGGAACGATTCCAACAGTGACTACGATCAGCCTCACTGGACTGATTCCAATAGTACCTTTAGACGTGGGACTGCGACCGAACTCACTGGAACGATTCCAACAGTGACTACAATCTTAGTAGTACCTTTGATTTAAAGCTTTGACACTTTGTCGCGACTTCAAACTGGATTACAAACTTATCGCGAGATGCTTCTCACGAGAGACTTTCTGGTTCAGCACTTAAGCTTATGACTTTGGGTTATCAATCACAACGTGTATTGACTATCTAACTGAGTTGGGGCTAAGTACAAACTTCGAAATGTATAAACAAATCTCCGCGTATAAATAGAACTCCAGACGTGCACTAAACTCGTGAGAAATCACTACTGTGACCAAAAATAGTCACGGCAATAATAACTATGAGGGAAATGCAGTCCAGAACGCGTTAAAACTACTCTGCTTTTATACTACTTTACAGTCCATTTTAGTACATGCTATATATGGAAATTGAATAATAGGAATTATGTACAAGGCCACGAAAACGGCCGGCATTCTATTTTAAGGACTTTAAACCCATTTGCAACATGCCGTAGCAGTCGCGTCTCTTCGGCGTGAGCCTTATTACTGATTTAGCCTTAGTCACGAGAGGTCTAGAGTGTTTTCGACCTATCACGACACAATGACGCCTTATCGCGACATCGCATGTGACTGACCATTCCGATCAATCGGAGTTTCGGGTGACATCGGAGTCTGCGGACATTTCCGGGATTGACTTTCGAGTCACTTGTCTGTGCACGTGGCTGTGATCGGTCTCGGAGATCGACGGGATGTAGTCGCGAGTCGTTCCGACTATCGTGACTTGTCTCGGCATATTCCTGAGAAGTTCTTCTTGTCGCGACTGTCTTGTCGCGACTAGATATCGTTGTCGCGACTGTAACTATTGCCGCGACAAGGACCTTTTGGGCACAAATCCCCGCCATTGAGGTTTGTCTTCGTGTAGCAGTGTTTAAATAAATAGGATATTCGTACACTCTCCTTGGTATGGACTCTAGCAATCCTGCGTGATACCGCCCTCACATATGAGTTGTGGTCACTATCAGACGAGTTCTCGCGACAAGCTCTCGGGACACTATATTGACCTCACATTGTTTAAAGTATCGTATATAGTCACCGTATGGCTTATCCTTTGTACTCCATCGCATCTCTGAGACTCAGCCAGTAGCTCGGAGCTCACTCTGGCCCTAATTGTATACCACCGAGCAGTGAGATGATCGGTTTAGACTGAATTAGCATAATTGTAAGCTTGTTTTTATTTCAGCTGTCTCACCGGAATGATGTGATGATGATTGTTTGGTGGTATGCTCGGGCAGTAGCAATGTATTTGACTCAGTGGGAGTGTATGGATGACTGTTGGGGTTGATAGGTGGTGATTTATCGAGATCTGGTGCTGGTTGGTGGGTCAAGCGAAGTGAGAGCTCACACCATTTGCCTGAAAAAATACCACAGAATTTGGGCAGACAACCCCTTTAGTGATGGTGATTTATACATTAACAAGTCATTAACCAAGCTCCAAGCCTGAACGTCTGGTTTCATCGACGACACCAGCCGACTTGAGGTCTCGCCTAGCATTGAGCACAATGTCTCAAAACTCGAGTACTTTATGGCCAACGAAGCACGCCTGTGGTCGAACAAGACGGGCCTTAACTATGACCTACCAAAGTTCAAGCTGGTACACTTCGTCTCCCCACGCTGCCACGCCGAGCACTACTGCCCCGTCCCACTCACGTTTGACGGCATCACTGTTGAGGCCTCAACAAGCGCCAAACTACTTGGAGTCATACTTGACTACAAACTATCCTTCTGCAGCCATGTCGAGCTCACACAGAGCCGTGGAACCAAGGCCACCCTTGCGCTCTCCCGCATCTCATCCCCTACCTTCGGCCTTCCCCACTCATTCACACGCCAGCTCTTCTAGACAGTGGTAGTCCCGCATGTCGAATATGCGCTTCCCGTCTGGTACAGGCCAGTATCCGCGAACTCGGCACCTCTGGTTGTAGCAACATTGCAATGTGCCCACTATTTTGTGGAATAGGCATTGCAATGTGGGCGGAGTTTTTGTGCCTGCAAAGTGGTAGGTACATTGCAATGTGGTGCATAAACCACATAACACTGTTGGTTAGGGGGTTAGGTTGTTAGGGTTTGGCGGTTAGGGGGGTTAGAGGTTAGGTGGTTAGGGGTTAGGGGGTTAGGGTTAGCAAAGAAAAAGGTTAGGGGTTAGGGGAGGTTAGGGTGGTTAGGTTTGATGCCATCAAAATTGATCGCCCCATCAAATCACATGACCCATCACTGTATCCACATTTAGACACATTGCCGAAGACCCTAGGGCAGCTTGCCTGGTCTGGGTATCAGCTTTCCCAGTTAGGGTCAAAGGCTTGCTTGCAAGCCATACCCTAACTGGGAAAAAGTGCAGTGCTTGTGGCTGTGTTTGTAGGTAGGACAAACCTTGTTTGGCTTGTAAGGGTGGTGGGTGCTTTAGGAAGTGGTAGTGATGGTGCGCAGAATAAATATGGTGCTGCCAGGGGTCAGAGGTTCAAATCCAACACTAATTGATTAGTTTCTTTTTAATTAATTAGCCCTGTCCAGCAGTTTGTGGGCAACATTGTAATGTGCCTACCACTTTGCGCCCACAAAAACTCCGGCCACATTGCAATGCCACTTGCGCAAATTTGTGTGCACATTGTATTATTGGTAGGGACACTCCTGAACTTGGACGCGCACCGAATGGGCTCGGTGTGGATCGCAAAGGCCCTGGGCAAAGTACAGTGACAAGCATGTAAACTCATCACCGGTGCCATCAAAACCACGGTGACGGACATGATGGATTATCACGCCAACATCCTCCCTACCCACATCTGCCTTAACTGCTCTGCCTTCAATGCCGCAGCCTGCCTAGCAACCCTCCCCCCCTCAAACCCCATCCACCGCATCTTCCACTGATGCCACAGCGTCCCCCGCTTCCACTGCTCCCCCATCCACCACATCATTGCCACCTTCCCCGTCTTCTGCCGCTGCTTTGAAACGATCAACCTGCTTCACAAGATCGCGCCAGCGCCACAGGGTTCAATCACTACCCATATCGCCCCATCAAAGGATGAAGCGAAGGACGAGATGGATAGGATCGTGGCAAGAGGGGAGCTGTGCATGTTTATGGATGGTTCGGGCTTCGAGGGCGGCGTGGGTGCTGCTGCGATGGCAACACGGGATGGTGCTATTGGGGAGACAAGGAAGATACATCTGGGGACAGAAGCAGAGCACACAGTTTTCGAGTCAGAGGTAACGGGCGCCATCCTGGCACTGGACATCATCAAGGCCACCCCGAGATTGACCACCGTCCACATCTTCACGGACTGCCAGCTGGCTATCATTGCCCTCGCATCTCCCAAACCCCAGCCCAGGCACACTGCGAACAATGGCCAATATAACAGGCCGGTATTTTGGTGGTATATGGCTGGTATATTTTAAAAGTACTGCCAAAAGACCCAGCATATACCAGTGTGGTATATACAGGGTATATTTTGAATTTACCCACAATGTACCTGAAATATACATATCTGGTATATCACTGGTATATTAGCTAATGTACCTGACATATACCTGCAATATACTGGCCCAGTATATTCTAAATATACCAGCCTGGTATATGCTCGGTATATTGTGAACAAATTTTGACCAAACAACCAGAAAAGGAAATAAATTGGCCCCAACACCTACCTGTGAAGGAAATAAAGTCAGTCATCTGACCGCATCTATTTTAGATCGTGATTATCTGACAAGGCACAAAAGGCCACATCTGATCGCCCCTACAAAGGTGCCTGAGGAAAGTGTATCTCTTCCATCAACTCCCTTCTTGGTGCACTCATCATTTGCCCAGCTGATTGCCCTGGTTGATCCTCCAATTGGATATAGCTGGGATAATCTGTATGATGGCTCAATCTGGTTTAAACTCTTGTCCCAGTTGTAAGTGCTTGCTGAATCTACCGAGATCCCAAGATGAAGAAACTCTATTAGTGGATTCCAATCTGAAGTTGTGGATGATCAGCTATTTCCAACACTGACAAGACATGCCAGGGACAGCAGATGGTAAAATCTGCTCAGCCTATACATGCAGCCAATGGCACATTTTGAGATCAAGCTTGCTGCTCCCACTGTGGAGTTCAAAGTTCCCTTGTTGAATTTGATTGCTGACAAGGACACAAGAGCTAAAAGGTTATTGTTCAAATGAATGCCCTTGTTCTAGGGGCATACATTTATTTTCCAGAAGGACTGGCACAATTTCAAAAACTCACAGAAGAGGATGAGAACCGACTCAGTGCTGACATGGAAGATGTTGGTGCTCATCACCCAGTGTCTGTGCAGGAGGACACTTACACTTAGTATGTGTATCCATTTACTAAGCATTCACTATTTAACCTGTGGTACAGGCATGAGCAATACTATTATCTCCACTTTCACTACTACGAGCAAAGCAAGACACTCAAGGAGGATATCAACTCAAGTCAAGATATGTATGTTGCAAGATACTCAACAAGAGCTGCATCTTCTCCAAGCAGATCTGTCAAAAGCTAACAGACAAGGAACAACCAGTGCTGAAGTTGGAAGAGGTGTATCAGCAAAATGAGGAAGATAAAAAAGGATTTCATAAAGCTAGAAGCAGAGATGTGAGTAATGGAATTTGACAAGAGTTCATGAAATGTGCAAGGAGTAGAGTCTGATCCTCAATATCCAACGAGCGAGTCTAACTCCAGGGGTGGCATGGGAGCGTTGTTGAAGGCGGGGATGGGGAGCTGGGCAGTGCAAGTGGAAGCATTTGTGCAGAGTAACTTGTTTCGGGTGTCAAGGCCACTCAGAACTTGATCAAATGACAGAGGAGGAGGAGGATGAGGCACAATGGGACGGTGTGAAGGACTCATTGCTTTCTGAAGGAGAAGGAGAAGTGATGCCTGATCAATGATCTGTGTCCTTTATGTCTCATTTTCCCTGAGTCCTAGCTCCTAATAAGTGAGAGCTCAAGCAGCTGAATATACTATGAACATTTGAACAAAGAATTTGAATGCAAGTGGCGCAACACATCTTGTATGTCACACTTAATATTCATCAGCTACATCCCACATCGACACAACTGGTTTTCTATCTCAAGATACAGATTGCAGATTGCAGAAGAAGGTGTCCTGAAGGCAATTGCAATCATCTAACCTTGGGAAAAAGAAAATAAGATTTTAAAAACAACCTATGTACTTATCGACACTCATCATCTCCTGCAGCTCCTGTTTTTGCACAATTCAAGTTTCTCGAAATATAGATTCGTCTGATGAAGGAGCTGGTCATGAAATAGGCCCAGAAAACTGGCAGTGGCATAGCCAATGTCGTGTCGAAAGTGAGGCCATCGGATTTTGTCCTCAAGTACATCCAGCAAAACTTGAAGATTTAATTTGAAGTGATATCTATTATCCCTGGTTAATTGTAAGGCTGCTGCTCCAACCTTACTACATTCCTCTACACTGTCCAATCTCTCCCTTCCAGGATTGGTTCAGCCCTTGCTGTCTGCATCACATTGCCACTGTTCCGTGCTATCGCACTGCACTACTGCTGTTCATGCCGTCCTCATTGTATTGCTCCTGTCGATCACCTTCAGCCTTGGTTTAGCACACCAATGCCTCAGTCCTCACTGCTCCTTGCTATTCTGCATTGTATCTTCACCGCTACCATTGATTGATTATCATTGGCCTCGATCTCATTGTCTCTTGACTGATCCTCATTTGACCTTCAGATTTCCTTTTCATTGACTCGCCCATATCCCTCCTCAATGATCACCTATACCAATCTTCGACATCCTACCTTTACATTACTGTTGTTGAGTCCTTATCTTACATTCTGATTTATATCTTATGTTATATTCTATTCCTGTCACATATCTGTCATCACATTGATTGTGACTCCGTACTATACTGATAGCATCTTCTCTTCTTGGTCTTGACCACCATGTACCTTCACTAGTGGCTGCTCTTGAATGACCACACTATTGTTCTGTCATTCCTGGCTCCTCTTAGTTCTGTCTGGCCGACCGCTCCAGTGTTGACTGCCTCCACAATACGGCAGCCTTCCATTAATTCAGGTATTGCAGCATGGACCAACAATGAGACAGCCAATTAGTTATGGATAGGTTTCTGAGCAGTGGTAGTGCAGGGAATATGGACAGATAGCCAGTGAAATCAATGCATCCGGAGTGATGCCTTAAGAGGAGAGCAAGCCACATTACTTGAGACAGGGACCAAGCTAGCTATCCATTGATGTTCAACATGGAAATACAGAGTATTTTGTCCTGATAGCGGTCAGATCCAATGCCCTCAGTGTGTGCCTGCTTCTTGCAGGAATACAGTGTAGCCTCCACTCCTTTCACCAGTGCGACTCCCATGAGACATATTTCCCATGCCCATTTGTGATTTATGCACGCCGTGAGTGCTGCTGCTATCCATGTCGGGATAGTATTGATGTCAGAAACATCAGCGACAGCCACAAAAATAGGGCCAAAAAAGTTACGCACACTATAGCAGGCTTCTTGGACACAGTCCGATTGCAATTGCGAGAGGGTTTTGTGTCGAAAGTGTGGCATGCGGCGGAGAACACAGAAATAGTGGTGTTCATGTTGTCGACAAGTGAAAGTTTCGGCATCCGAGCAATTGTGAAAGATCTGCCAGAGCGCAGTATACATCGTCCCTGCATAAAATTGTGTGGAGGTGAAACTGGTGGCCAGCAGCTACATGAGGGAAAGGACATCGATAATATTGTGCATGTGGGCAGGCTCAAAGCTCTGAATCACAGTTTGGCAAAGGACAAAAGTGTCACTCGCAAATATTAAGTAGAGGTTGGTGACATGACAATGCAGAGATGAGACCTGTGCTGCTTTCGAGATGAGATATATGGGGCGAGTGACATAATCCAAGTGTCGTATCTGTAATGAGGCCATTGGAACAGTCTGAGCCCAGGAAAATTTGAGGCAGATTTAAAGCGATATCAGGGCCATATCGAGGAGGTATTTGGGGTCCTGGTCTTGACATAAGACAGCAAGAGCACTCCATGGACCAGTAAGATGGCTCCAGTGCATTCTGCGTGTCTTCATCCAAGCTGATGATGGTCCAGAGCAAGCAATGGTACCGCAGCGGATCAAATTTTGCCAATTCACCGAGGTGCAATGCAGCAGTAAAATACTCATATTGATTTAGTGCTGAGCACAAACACACAATTGTGGACTCTGACTACAAAGATCTACACTCAAGATATTTGCAAATGGATGAGTCAATTCGGTAAGTGCATTGAATCTATTCTGGTTATATTCATTTATATCTTGAGCGCCCTGTAACAACAGCTTGAGGTCAATCAAACAGAATTTGAAAACAGGAATGCAAAGCTTGACAACCTCCAATTGATGCACAATATTCTTCAGATAAATTATCAGACCACATTGCAACATCTACAGTATGTTGTGCCCCCTCTTTTTTTTGAAATTTATCCTGACTTGGAACTCTGCTAGATCTTCAGAAAATACAAGCAAGCCCAAGTTGAGGAGTTGAAGCTGCAAAGAACCCTGTTGGATGATCACCATTTGAACCACAAGGCTCTTCAAACAGAACACCAGATCCCACTGCAAAAACTCTCAAGTACAGCCTCTACTTGAATGTTTTGTTGATTTCTGCTGATCAAAAAAAAATGTTAGATTGTTGGAGAACAAAATGGTCTTATGGGAGATAGAGAAACTGAAGATGGCTCAGACTCAGACACTGGAAGCCAAAGCCAAAGCATTGCAAGCACAGACACTAGACAAAGCTTGAAGAAAGCAGAAATACAGTGGACTGAGAAAGGGGAGCTGCAATAGGTACAGTGTAGCCCCGGTCCCTGCATCACCCCTGGTCCTTGCGTCACTCTTGGATATATTATTCCCTGCCCCCACACTTACTTGTGGGCTCAGATTTATGGTCAATAAATTCTTCACACTATAAACTGTGTTTTTACATGACTTGGGGTACCAGAGATGCATAGTCGCTGCAGGACAGATACTAAGGAAATGTGTGTTTACAGGTGTTTTTGATCCCCGGTCCTTGCGTCACGGTAATTCTGCTCGTTTAGGATCAGTTCCTCACGGATTGTCCCAAAGAATAGGTAGGATTCTAGCCATTTCCAATCCAAATCAGATGCCCCGCGGACTTTAGGCCAAATCTTAACAAAATGGGAAGTTATTGGTGAAATCAATTCGGGTGACGCAAGGACCGGGGCTACACTGTATGTGATAAAAAATAAAAATCTATCTTTGTGTGAGTGCATCCAGCTGAGGAATCACTGGTGCTCTTTAGAGATCAACTGTGGTGGCTGGAAATATTTCTTGTGAATCTGAACTAGTGATCAGGGCAGAAGGGATGCTGTTTGATAAGAAAAAGTATACAGGCCAATGCTTTCTCTGGCATTCCATTGAGCAATACCTGGCATCTACCATGCCAGTACAACCTACACTGCATAAGTAAAACCCTACTGCGCAGATTTGCAGACACTGCATTTTTTCATATGGGTTATCCCCACAATTGCAGGCAGTGCAAAGCAAGTATCACAGCAGAATCCACCAACATCACTCTGGTGAGGGGTTGGTGGGCTGAGGTCCATAAACATAGGTATGATTGGGATAATTCTATTTGGCAGCCCCGGTTGCCAAATAGCTGATTGTTATTTGGCAAGCCCACTAAAGATGAGATAAGGCTGTAGAAAGTGGTTTTTGTACTATTTCATGCAATATTTCATGTTCAAAAAATGTTTTTTGAAGGTGCGGAAGTCTCTGAGTAATCTGGGCATACTCCCTAAAATTCCCTTGTTTTTGCTGTGATTTCTGAACCTTTTAAGCAATTTTTTAGCCAGAATCGGGCCTTTGGCCTTCAATCAGTCAATTTAATGTATAAAAAAATGTAGGACTGCATGATCATCTGTTAAATATAGTTTGCAACACTTTCACAATCTTCTGGGGCCGTTTCTGGCCCTCAGGCAGCATCCTGATGCCCCTCCATGTATGGCCATTGGGCCATCAATTACAAATCAGAGGGTTGCCAAATAGAATTATCCGTATGATTGGGAGAATCCTAGTGCCACTGGTTGCAATTGGATATAAAGACAAGAGGGGACTGTAAATATAGCCCCTGATCATGATCAGAAGTTGTTTGCCATCAAAGTTTCATAATCAAAATGACACACTGTCATCAAAAATTGATGGACATGTCCAGCAATTCCTGTTTTCAGCTGTTTGTTTCTGGGCATGGTGCCAAGCACAAGTAAACATACATTTACTATGGATACATTCACCACTAACTACATGCAACATCCTAGGATGGAAAACAATTCAGCTAGGTGTTACTCAAGATATTCCATGATCCACATTTCACAGGGGAATATTCATATTTAAGCATTCAAGTATTCACATCCTTTTCTGGTAGGTGAGGTTCAGAAAGTTGGTACTTGATTCATGCTCTGGTCTTCCCTTCTTTTCTCAGGACCAGAATCCCACTCTTTACATGCATGGGCATTCTTTGCAAAGTACCCACTGGAAATACTCGGGTCTGTTTGAGGTTTTACTCCAAGTCCTATATCCAAGTTTTTATATGTTTTACAGCTTGGCCACAGTAACCCTAAAAAGTTTGTTTAAACACTCTGCATCTCAACGCTGAATGGTGTTCAAGCACTGTTTTACTAAACTATTTTCTGTCGCTAATGTAGCCAAAAATGTTACAGGACAATCAATTAAACATTGTTTAAACATGTCCACAATTCCAGAGCTATCCATAGAGTCCTTGATACTCCCATTGGTGAAACCCTTGCTGTTTAAACACTCACCATTATTAACATGTATACTTCAATCATTTAATCAGCCCAGAACTGTGTTCAAACTATGTTAAACTGCTGTTTAAATGCCCAACCATTTAACCGGCGAAGATCTGTGTTCAAACAGAGAGTGAATGGCTATCCAGTCACAGATGCAGGGTCACAAATCTCGGTTTGATAAATAATCAGTGTTGAATTTAATCAGGAAGAAACATGGATCCCATTAATTAGAAAAGCTGTTTTGCACTGCTGGCTCAAGTCTCGTTCATTCTTCCTCATTGTCACTGAGAGAAACCCATCCTCTGTGAATGGATATGAGCCCTACACAATTCCACATAAGTGCGAAAGAACTTACTTCCATTTTGGCTTTTTACTCTGCTTAGAAAGTTCCCCAGACTTGGTCTTCACTTTTGGAGTGGATTTCTGCCTGGAAGCTGCCAAGAAAGACAAGCGACGAACTACAGAATCAGGCTTTTCAATTTCAGTCCTACAAGCAGGCACTCATGAGGTAAAATGTATGTCAAGGATTGAAACATGTACCTTGATCACTTCGGTTTCAGGGCAGCCTGTTCTTCCTCCTGCTCCTGATCAATGGCTTCCTTCCTGCTCAATGTTCAATAATTTTATACATGAGGAAATATGAACCCAGCATCACCTGGTCCGTTTCCTCCTGTTGGTTCCATCTTGATGGTGAGATAGTGTTGCAGCTGGGGAGGGGTGCTGGTTGAGGAGGGATGGCTGTTGGTGTGGTTGGTTTGATGGCAGGTAATGGTGTTTGCAGCAGCGGTGTAGCTGGCAGCACAGCTTCAGGGGTTGCAGGAATGCTTGGTGCAGGCAAATCCTCTTTGAAATAGACTGGGGCTGAGCACCGATTCATGTTGAAATAGTTGCTGATCATCAATATCTCGATGGTATTCATGACTAGTGGATTTTTCGGTGAAACCAACAGACCCCAGTTTGCAAGGCCAGTGAAGCAACTGCCTGGTTGCGAATGTTTGATACCCTCTACCACATTCTCTGAAGGTCTGGAGATGTGCAGGTGCTTCAAGGTGCCTTTCCTCATAAGTGTATCATGACTCAGCAGAAGAGCAGTCAGAGAACATGTGTCCCTGGCTTGCCCATAAATGTCTATGATGCCACCAGGTTCACAGGTGAAGCAAGGAGGCAATATGTCCTCTGCTCACTAGCTGAGCCTTATAACTTTAGCCATGATCCAGACATTATTCAGTAAGTGCTTATTTAATTTAAAAGAATCTCAGAAGGCTAATTATGCCTAGGTTGGCTTTGCAATATGCACACAAAACCTAATTGTAACAGAACTATGCCATCTATGTCTATCTCAGAACCTGTAATCATCATCATGCCAGATTAAATCCCATAACCAATGAACTTCAGCTGCTGCCATTCCTTTAGAACCCAGGACTTTCACAACGGCTGCAGCGCCTTCCTATGAGCACAAATTGAAGCAATTTCATCAATTGATGAAGCTGTATATCCATGAGCATGCAGATAATAGCTGGCATGCCTGTCAGCAATGGCCTTTGGATCAGCTTAAGTCGATCGTGAGTATAGCCTGCCAGGACTGAGTGAACCACAGTATAGGGGTATGCAAGTAGATCCTGTCTATCCTGCAGTGTAGATGTAGACCAGTAGTGAATCACCACTATGTATAAGGAAGTAGTCGGAAGTGCAGGATAATGAATGTGGGGTATAGGCAACATGTATCCCGCAAGGAGTGAGAAGCGAATATCAAGTCTTCAGGCAATGCTCTAACCAAAGCAAAGCCGGAGTTAGACGAGATAGAATCTACCATACAGGATTCTATCTACTGGATTTTATACAACGGTCTGACGATCGGTTCATCTGGAGACTGATTGTCCCTATCTGTCTCAAGACAAATACCCTCCTCCTTTATGTCCTTGTCGCCCGTTGTTGTCGTTATAGTTGTCTGCTGATATATTTTGGGGTTACCAAAATATATCCCGCAATTGAAAAAGAAATAGGGGCCTTTGTGAACTCGTTTCATGACAATGCTGTCCAATTTGGTGTTGGGGGTATTCAGGGATCTTATTTGTACCATAAATTGTATCAATAATTCTACTCAGATCCTGGATATGTGAAAAGATAGGCTGTGTGCTGGATCAGTGTAGCTTTGACTTCTCCTACATAGTATGATCTTCCCATACTTAGAATATAATATTATCAGCTATAGTATTGACCAACAAAGGTCACCCACAAAATCCATGAGTGTTGTTGCTTGGGACCAAAGCAAGGGCTTTCATTTTGTTCATGTCTCCCTGGAGAATCATATACACCAATGCATCCTTGATACTCCCAAACCAATGAGCATTTGCATGAGGGTAATCAAGGACTGTATGGCCAGCAATAATTCAAGTCAAGAGCTGAAGTTAAACAAAGAGCATAGACTCACAGATTTCGTACATTATCACACTCTCTGTTTTCCCATTATATACGGCGTAGAATGGACCTGTTATAGTAAATAGATCTGTCACTTGAGCTGAAGCACCTATGGGTTTAGCAAAAGTCTCTGGCTGCTGATCTGCCTGGGTATGCTTGTGGTATTGGAAGTCTTTATGTAAATCCAATGCAGCATTTGCCTCAGCTCTGCTGGTGCCTTTATTATTATTGGCTGGACTGAGGTGATTGCAGTCCTCAGCAGGGCTGGTCTGCCTTATAGTTAATAGAATGTGGTGTGCACAAATATTACAGACTCACAGTTTGTTAACAACTTCTGGGACTGAACCCCCAATAATGGTGTAGAATGCAGTCATGTCAGTGAAGTAGATGTTGAGGTAGCAGGACAAGTTGAGGGGAGAGTTTGTCATCTAATCATCCCTGATTAGATGATGGTGAACAGCTAAAATTAGGCACAATTACCTGCCCAGGGTATATCAGATGACCGACTTTATTTCCATTACAGGCAGGTGTTGGGGCCAATGTATTTCCTTTCTCATTGTTTGGTCAAAATTTGTTCACAATATACCGAGCATATACCAGGCTGGTATATTTAGAATATACTGGGCCAGTATATTGCAGGTATATGGCAGGTACATTAGCTAATATACCAGTGATATACTGGACATGTATATTTTGGGTACATTGTGGGTAAATTCAAAATATACCATGTATATACCACACTGGTATATGTTGGGTCTTTGGTGATACTTTTAAAATATACCAGCCATATACCACCAAAATACTGGCCTGTTATATTGGCCATTGTCCACAGTGGCAACACCTCCTCACTGCGTTCAACAAGCTCCACCGCCGCCTTCTCCACGCCCGCACCACCCTCCGGATCCACTTCCACTGGGTCCTGGTGCACATTGGGCTCGCTGGAAACGAGGCGGCGGACACCTTCGCAAAGGAGGGAGCCCAGGGCGCATCCACCCCGCTCTCCACCCGCATCACTCTCTTCAACAGCCCACTCCCGGTTAGCAAAGCAGCAGCGGTTGCTGCAGCCGGCAAGGCCTGCAGCCAGTGTTGGTGCAAAGAATGGTCCACCTCCCCACACTACCACCGCCTCTCCCTCTTCGACGACCCCACCCCATCCAGCACCACCTTGTGCATGTACGACGGCTTGAGCCACCCCCAATGCAGCATTCTCACCCAGCTCCGGACGGGGCACATCGGCCTCAATGCCCATCTCCATCGTGTCCACCTCACCCCCTCCCAAGACTGCGCTCTGTGCTTCGTGCCAGAGACAGTCCAGCATTTCCTCATCTCATGCCCCACCAATCACCGCCACCGGCGCCGCCTTGTCCAGTGCCTCGGCATGGCCCGCCTTTCGATGAGACTCCTCCTCTCGTTGAAGTCTGACCTGCTGCCGGTGCTCGACTTCATGCACGACACTGGTCACTTCCCACACTACACACTCTAGTGCTGCACCCGTGTTTTCTTTCTATCTTTTCTTACACTTTTCTCTACTCATAGCTACGAACATCATACCACCACGACTCCCATAAAATCTTGACCACCACCCGATCATAGCATACACCATTTACCTCCAGCCCTGCTATGTACTCTCTCCACCCCCACTAGATTACTCCCTGTCATATGTACAGTGGGCAATGGAACTAATAAAATAAAATAAGCCTGAATGACGCAGCTTTAATTACCTATCACTGTTCATATGTCATTTGTCCCAATTTAGTGGTTATGCCTTATGTAATGACAGCCTCCTTTCATGCACACTTCATCCCTTTTGCATGCACTGAACCTCTCTCACAAGTGGAAAATAATATTTGTACAAACAAACCCTTATACTGTGCCAAGGACCTTTCTCCCTCAGCACCTTAGCTTACTTTTAATAATGAAAAAAAAAATAGCATCAACTGGTTTCGATCCAGTGACCTCGGGGTACCAGAGCTTACGTAAAACACGTGATACATATGGGCCCCGCGCGCTTCCATCTGCGCCATGATGCTATATGATATCATTGCCATGGCAACAATATAACCATCTTTCTACAGGGACTCAAAAGTTATATAATTTTGGCATGATATTTGTGTCAGTGGATGCAGATTGTAAATTATTATGTAATTCTTCACATGTTGATGGGATCATTTAGACTTCCATCAACATAGCCATCTCAGGGGTTTGCTGCACCATCCTGCCATCGTCAGTATAAGAAACTCTTACACATGAATTAGTCTGTCAATTATATCTACATTTTGGTCAATAAATATAGAACTCATTGAGTTATGAGCACTTCTTTGAATACCATCAAAATTGGCCCAAAACGGGATTTTTTTTGGCTGCCTTCAGTAATTAGCTGTAATTGTTCAGCTTGAAAAGACTTATTTGTGATATAGCTCAAAGCCAAATTAGCCAGATGGATTTGCCAACAATACAGTACTGACATCTACATTTCTAATTCACCATCTTTTACTTGTATTCAAGATTTAATTTTGCATCATACTCCTCTGGTACATGGTTCTGATTTGAATTTAGCTACCAGCAAAACACATATTGGGATGCTTGGACTTTCTCCTCAATATTTGGCTTGAAAAACTTGATTCACTCAACCAGTGAGAGTAGATATCTGTTATATACCGAGCCAAAGGTAGGAGGGGCTAAGTCCAAGCTCCAAACGACCGGAGAACTGGAGGAAGTCGGAGGATGGATGGAACGCAAACACCACAGGGGGCAAAGGGTGAGCGAGACTATCTGACTGGCAGACGAAATACAAGAAGTCCGAAGGGAAGGTC
The DNA here is from genome assembly GCA_029282285.1 of Mycena rebaudengoi. Lineage (NCBI taxonomy): Eukaryota > Fungi > Basidiomycota > Agaricomycetes > Agaricales > Mycenaceae > Mycena > Mycena rebaudengoi. The sequence continues at coordinate 164,449 of JARJCX010000195.1, read as the reverse complement.
GGAGGACTGGAGGATGACTCAGTGCAGAGCAGAATGCAAAGCAACGTTAATAATCAAACTGAAGTATAGGGAGTATTTATGGAGTACTTATAGAAGTATTCTAATTGTAGTCCTGAATGCGGAAGGAAGACATATGTCCGAGATATAACAATAAGGCATAGGTGCATGGAGATGAGGAAGGTGATGGGAAACATGAGGTCAGTAAAGACAATAAGACAGAAGATGGGTAAACGGGAAACGCTCAGTAATCCTTCATTGCGTAAAAACCCGTGTAAGACATTGAGGAGCAGCGCCAAGGCGTAGCTCGGAGGACAGAGGCCGGAGGCCGGAGGAGCGGAGGAGCGGAGGCCGGAGAATTGCGATAGATAAGCCGGGGAGTGGGCATGGATATAACAATATCTTAGCTCTCTGGGCTGTGTCTGATGAGGTCTGATCATCGGGTTTGTCAATGTATATATGCTTTTGTAAGAATATAATTTGTGGGTAATCTTTCAGCCAAGGTCTCCAGATTTTGCATACCGTTTCCTGATGATGTGTCACTGGTGTGTTGTCAGTACTGACTAATGTTGCCGCGACTTCGACTCCAAGTCATTTGAAGTCGAAGTCGCAGCCGACTTGAGTCGAGTCAAGCTGAGTCGGTACTGCAACTCAGGTTGACTTCCAAGTCGACTCGAATGACTTCAAGTCGACTGAACACCCAGAATTCCCCAAAGGGTCACTGAGTCATTTACAGCACAAAGCAAGCAATTTCTTGAATTTTGATGGACCGTGACCCGAGTGCGTGACACCCGGGTGACATCTGTCACATCTCCGTGATTTTTCGCGAAACCGCCGCAAATGAAGCTAGAACCCCAGAAATACTGTGCTGTACAAAATGTGCTCTGGAGTCGACTTGAGTCAACTTGAGTTGACTTAGACCTATCGAGTCGAGTCAAGCCGAGTCAAATCTGCATCCAAGTCGACATTCGAAGTCGCAACTCGACTTTTCGAGTCGCGGCAACATTAGTACTGACATGCTGATGAATAATATAAACTTAACTTCTTCTGGTTGGACCCATTCCATTGTAGGGGGTTTAGAACTCATTGTGGCTGATGCAGATGCATTTTTCCCATGTGCAGCCAAACACAGGAATAGCTCCAAATTCTCTTGGAGAGCTGCAGTAATGGGATGCTAGACTGCATTCGGCAAGATTGGTGGCCTCGATCCCAGCTTAAGGCCACCATGACTTCTGTCATATGCAATTTTGGTTCCATGCATGCTGAAAGCTTTGAGCCACAGATGACAGTTCAGTTTTGAACATGAAACATAAGGCACCAGCTTGGTGGTGCTCAGGAGCTTGATGTTACCTGTGAGTGTCACAAGCTGAAACTCAGAATATGTCTTTGTGACAACTAGGACATGACTGTTGGAGAAGGATGCTATGTGCTTGCATAAGAGCTTGCAGAAATTCAAGAGCTCCATTTCCCAGGGAAGAAAGGGATTGAAGCTAAAGATCGGAAGTGAGATGTTGATCACAGAGGAGGTACCTGTGGCATGGCGACAGTGCAAGATGGCACAGCGTCAACACTGCTCCGTCAACCTTCAGGGCCTTCACAACACACTTCTGTAGATTAAAGTGCAAACCTTCGAATCATAAATGAACAAGAAAACCCTGATAATTTGAGACTTACAAAGCTCATTGATTTTCATTTGTAGCTTTTCCACTGCTTCCAAGTACTGGTCCTGCACAGCGAGGTTGTAGAGCACTCACATGAAGGAGTGAAACATCCACCAATTTTCCTGCTCCCCTAGCCCAGAGTTACTAATGACTTTCACTGCAATTTTTGCCATACCATCAAACACTTTGAGTAAATCCCAGTGGTAATCAGGGGTTAATGTAAACCCACTTACCCACTCTTGCTTACTTCATGTGTTTACTTACAGCGAGAGCGCCAAACACTCTTGTGCGCTTCTTACTTTACCATCATCACACCTCGATATATTTCTACGTATCTCTGGAATTCCACCCCACAAAAGGGTCTTATTTGTCTCCGGCGTTCCTTAGTTCTTTTGCTTTTCTTCTGTCCTTCGGTTTCTTGGTCTCAGGTGAGCCAAGTTCCCAGTTAATGAGGCAGTCGACCGCTTTAAAAAACAGTTCAATAGAGAGTGATCTTTTCTTGACCCTGCAGAGGGCCTTCTTGGCCATGAAGGTGTAGCAGTCATCTTGGAGGTGTTGTATGAGATCCAGCTCAGCCTTCTTATTCAGGTGGATCAGAGCAGGAGTATCGCAGACTGGTGGTGCTGGCTGCCTAAGCTTGTGTAAAGCTTTCCATACACCCTCCAGATGAGCCAAAGGTGATGAATAAACCATCATCCCATACAGAATTTGTGACATGCAAGATATCATCGCCAGTAGCTGGGCTTGAGTAAGGAGTTGTGGATTCATTGGACAGGCAAAAAAGCAATTGGGCTGTGGGAAAAATAAATAAAGAAGTGGGTTAGGAGACACAACCCACTGCACCACATCAATCCATGGAAAAGTAAGCAATGGTCAATGGCCAACAACATGGGGGGATAAATTGACAAAGTATGATACCTTTTATAACTTTTTGAAGAGAAATTGTGTGGGCCTGCAGCATAGTTCAAAGACTTGTCATGAAACAAGTTCACGACAGCCCCTGTTTGTTTTTCCAATTTGCAGGATATATTTTGGCAACCCCAAAATATATTAGTGGGTGACAATAACGATGACAATGGGCAAAGGGACATAAAGGAGAGGGCTATTTGTCTTGAAACAGACAGGAACAATCGGTTTCCAGATGAACCAATCGTAAGAGAGATGTATAAAAGCCATTAGATAGAATCATGTACAGTAGATTCTATCTCGTCTATACTCCGGTCTTGCTTCGACCAGGGTGCTGCTTTATAGACTTACATCTTGATTCTCCCTTGCTGCGGGATTGCCCCGGTCCATATTCCGCATTCCCTATCCTGCTTTTCGACTTCGACACCACTCTTTCACTCAGCATAGTGAAGCATTATCAGTCTACGTCGGTATTACGGGCTAAGCGGGATACGATCCCGCTGTGCGCAAGGTCGTGGTTTATATTAGTCCCAGAGGGCTCATTTTGCAATTACTTTGGCCGACCCAAGGACCATCGCTGACAAGACTGCATACAGGAGTCAGTGATTTTTTTGGGTAAATAAAGGAAGCAGGGTTGCTGGAAAGTCTGAAGCGCTGCACTGAAGTGGTGGGTTTTTGGGGGGTAGACTAGGGCCAGGTAGGCAGCCCCTAATAACTTTGGTGATGACATCATTTTTCACTAGATATGACATAACACCATCACATTTGGTTCAAAACACTTTAAAGCCATCAGAAGTGGTTAGAACTGCTTCAAATCGGTACTAGAAAATGAAGTGATATACACCTTTGAGGCAGTTTACATGGGGTTTATAGACTAATTTCCCATCAATTATGAGTCACATCATCCCTTGTTTCATCCCTTGAAACTGAGGAATTCCAGTTGAATTTGGCTGCAGCAAAGGCTGGAATGGGTATGTGGACCTCCACTCTTTTTCTTCACTGCTCAGAGGCTACCTCCAGAGGCATCCCTAAAGGGTGACATGGGCTTCTTTGGCAGGGCACATGAAGATAATGGGGATAGTCCTGGTGGATTCTCCCATATGATATGCAACAGCGATCTCCCAGCACACTATACCCCAGGGTTCTTCTTTATACTGCAGCTGGGGGTATTTGTTGTCCTTGACTGTTATATGTTGGTCAATTTCAATGGGCACTGTAGGCATGGAGGGACACCTTCTATCAACCCAACTAGCCAACCCTTGGTGAAGTGGGCTTATCGCTTTATTGTCATTGCTTATCCACCATCGAGGATGGTTAATGGTACCGCCCGGATCCTGTTGGCGGCCTTGCCAAACAACAAGGCCTTTATTCTTCCTCCCAAAGCTGTCAATACAGGGTGAATTGGCTCATAATTTCACCCAAACTTTCAGTTAATATCTTTATTGCAGTTGTTCAAACTGCATTGAGAAGGGATGGAAACCAATTGGACATACTTCTCATACAACCTTTGTGCATGAGGGACTCATCATGATGTTCCAAATGGCATTCATCATGTTCTTGGTGCACGCCCTCTTGTGCTTCTGCCGCTACATCTGCTGTCAGGCCCCTGCCGAGTTTGAAGTTCAGGTTGACTGTGATATGTTCACCCAGGTGTTCACTATGCACCACAACAGGAAACAAGTCAACTCTGGCTGGTGAGAGCATGTGCCTGGACACTGGCAGAAGCAGTGTTTTGTGGATCACTGACTACAAGTGGGAGATGGTGGATCAGGATGCTGCCCACTCTGATGCCTTTGCTCAATGGGATGAGTATGAAAGTCACACTGCCACACATATCCCCTCTGTTGGCCGTAAAGGCCCTCTTTCCTCTGAAATTCCTTCCCCAATACCAAAACTCAAAAAACCCACCAGAGCTGCAGGTGAGTCAATGAGTTCTGACATAATTTCTTTCTCATTTCCTATTTATACTAGGATGTCACAGTCAAGACTCAATCTCGTCCACTCTCGGTACAATGAGAGGGATTGGGTAGTGAGATGTGTAGAGCTCGAAAGATGATGGAATAAAAGGTTAACTACTACAGTCGAAACACTACTCTTCTTATACTGTTTGGTCACAACCGTGTGAACTATGTACATATGGAAGTCTGTATGTAAACGTCCCGTAGCCTCATGTCTGAATTTTCTTCCATGTTCCACAGCGTTCTTCGAGGATAAATATATCCATGATGTCATGCCTCGCCTTAACCGGCCATCTCCCAGTCCTCTCGGCTAATCCTGACATCGTTGTCATCATCAATATAAATAGTCTGGGCGCTTATGATCTTGGGTGTCAAGATAGGTGTTGTCTTGATTAGATTAGATTTGGCATCAAATCATGACATAGGACTGCCCAAAGCACCGCGAAAAAAGAAGGAAAAACCGAAGCCTGACTTGATGGATGAAGGGGTCGGCTACAATGAGATTGAGCTGGAAAAACCCGCAGGCAAGTGAATGAGTTTGAATACATATTTTGCCTCTAATCTTTGTTTCAGGTCAGCCAAGAACAGTGCAAAGGAAGGATAAGACCATCCCCGAGGATACAGATGAAGGGGTAAGCAATGATGGGGTGGCCAAACCAACAGGCTGGTGTAGGCATGCTCCTAGGCCTGCAGGCATTGGTCTTCCATCATCCACCACCACAGAAACCCCAAGAGATCGGTGACTTGCAGAAAGAAACCATCACCAAGCCTTCATAGATGGATATGAGGCTGGCGATGATTCTGAGGATGAACTCAACAAAGTGCAGTCCAATTTGATGGATGTTGATGTTGACACCATCTCAGAGCATTCAGCTGACCCTCCTGCCCCTGATGATCCTATTGACAAAGAGATGGGAGATTCACTCAGTGAGCCGTATTGCTTCCACAATTTTCTTCTTATTACAGCTCTTTGCAGAACTTAGGGCACGGACTTTTTTTTCCATTTTGGGTCAAATTTGATTGTTTTTAGTATATTGCCTATTCCGGGCTCAATTCCTCTCAGAATCACTCGCGGCTGGGTTCGTTAGAACGGCAGTGGAATTCCCAAGCGGATGGACCATGCCATCACTAACGGAACGGCACTCGCTCAATTGGTGCGAGCAATTCCGCATTTTCACGGACTTCCTGTATATATCATGTCCAGAAATCGTTTCTGAGCTCCGGACTCCGTAGAAAATTTATCCCATACTCGTGAACATAGTATCTAATGGACTGCTAACTCAGAATGCGGAACAAACATCGAGGTCTTGGGAAATAATCATTTCAATTCAGCTATGTGCCAAATGTGGGGATTGATACTGCATGTTTTAGTCTTCATATTCAAAAAAAACGGTCGGCATCTCGCGACACAACGCGTTGCGGGGATATCAGTCACATCTCACGTGCTGTCACCCGCAATTTTCTCTTTCTCCTCAATCTCTCCTTTGTATGGATGACCAGAAGTCAACCTCAGCACGGAGACTCTCCAAATGCCTGGTGTCAAAACCTGCAGATACTCCAGCTGCCTATACCCTTGATCCCATGGCCTTCAGTGACACCACTCCAATGCTCTCTGGAAGCACGGACTTTGCAGTGGGCAATGATGACACTGCCTTTTCACCAGCAGGCAATAATGCTACCGACTCGGAAGACTTTGCAATCACTTCCCCTCCCCAGCTTGCCTTTGCAAAATCCAAAACTCAGTCAAAGAAAAAAGCGCCCGCAAAAAAGTGACCTGCGGTGGACTCTGTTGATAGCCAGAGTGATTCCGATGTGGCACCCCCAGCAGCGAAGAAAGCACACCAAAAAAAGGGTAAAGATGTGCCAATGTCTGATTTCTTACCTAGGAACAGCAGCGCAAGTATGAGGCTGCCTTCCCTGGACCCGCATACCCCCATCCTAATACAGGACCATCCACAAATTACACTTCATTTTTCAAATCACGACCCTCCAAACTTGATAAAGGGAAAGGACACACCAGAGATCCCGAACCTCTTTTTTCCATGAAAGAGGACCCTTTAGATGAAGACTTAGAGGAGGACACTGATATGCCTTCCCCACGTAAATGGACACATGTAACTCCACCGTTGTCTCCAGAACCTCCTCACCAACGAATGGCCCCACCTACATCCTTCTTCACACCACTTCGAACATCGTTGGATCTCCCAATTCGTGGGCATAAGAACACTCCAAAAATATTCAAGGGAAAACATACCGGAGTCCAGTGATTCATGGACCATTATGATCGACTCCTTAGTGTTTGTCACGTAACAGATGAAAGGGAGAAATGTGAATTTATACTTGGATATCTCTCTGTTGATGTGCAGAATGTTATCCACACAATGGAATATTTTTCAAAAAGAAACTGGCCTACGCTGTGGAAGGAGATCCTGAAATTCTATGATGCCGAAAGGGCTGAGCAGAGGTACAAGCCTGCAGATATTGTTGCTTACGCCAAGAAATCACGGAACCATCCTTGTTTAAACCTTACCCAATGGAGAAAATATTACATCAAGTACAACACTATCGCGGGAGGCTCATTGCACTGGGGGCATTTGAGTAAAGAAAATTACCTGGGATATTTTTGGTTAGGAATTCATCCAATACTCAAACAAATCCTGGAGAATTGAATCCTGCAACAAGACCCTCACCAGAGCGATTCACAATACTCACTGAAAGTCGCTAATGCTGCAGCGGAATGGTATTTCCGCAGGGACCATTTCGAGTCACACATGCTCAACGCAGATGATTTTGGAATTAGTCTTGAGGATGAGACCTCTGGAACAGAATCTACCGACAACGACTCTTCATCCTCTGACAACGAATCCGATTATGAAGAATTTCGCAAGAAGAAAAAGCAGTGCGAGAAGAAGAAAAGGGAAGAGAAGAAGTCTGCAGCCAGCAAGGACCCAAGCAAGGAGAGGCAGAAGTTTGGTGGTACCGAGGAGGAGGTCGCTAGCATGATCCGCAAACTGAATGCCATGAAACTGGACGACCCTGAATATGCCCCCATGTAGTATAAAGTCATGGTTGTGGATCAGACAGGAACTGTGGCTCGATGCATAAAACTGCCAAATATCAGTATACCCTACAACAGTACGAGGGGATCATCCCCCTAGTAACACCAATAACCCGACGTCAACAGGAGCCGAAACCACCTCTTCACCGGCCATGTATCCAAATAATAATATTCAATTAGGATCTGGAAATGTACCGCAGACACCTATGGGTTGCTTTGGATGTGGTAAGGATGGGCATCGGATTAATGATTGTGAAGATGTGCACAAACTAATAACTCAAGGGTACATATTTTATAACGAGGATGAGAGACGCCTGGTAATGAAAGATGGCTCAATAATCAAAAGAAGATTTAACAAGCCAATAGCTGCTGCTGTAAAAAGAATGATTGCAGCAGCACTGTGCGTAATGCTTGGATTCCTTGATTCTGTGACCAATACTCCCAGATATTCAACACACAGTTTTATCAAGCAGAAGACACAACAAGTGAAACTTACACCAATTCAGAATCAGAATTGGGCATCGAGCAGTCAACCTTGGACTCAGACTCAGGAGAAGAGACATATATAATTGAACAAATGGACACCCGAGTGAATGGAAGCATCCCACACAAGATTTATTTGGCAGTGCCTAGACAATTTCAAGCAGAGTCTCAAGAACCCTTGGTTCAAGCAGCAGATAGGGGTCAGGCCAGTACACAATCAATCCATAGAGAAGTATTTGATGGTGTTCATGTGAGTGGCCATGAGAAGTCAAGGACCCAGGCCTTGAAATATTTAGCCAAAGATCTGCCGGCAGGTGCACCGAAGACACCCACAGAGGCTGTGCAAAAAGCAATAAAGCCGAAAGAGAAGGTCCCAGACCTTGTTCCAGTGGACGCGCGCAAAGTGCGCTTTGATCCACGGTGTGAGGGTGACTGTAGCATCACTTTGTTTTCGTTTAAGTTGGATTCATATAGATTTTGTGAGAGAGGATAGTTGAGCAGCATTTGCCTGTGGGGATCTGTTGGGGGTCAAAATGGGGGATAACGTGAAAAATACCTTGTTCAGATGTGCATGCCGTGTGCACTACTCCAAGACAATATCCAAGTCTCTGCTTAGTCTCTCTTCTACCACCTTTCCCCTTTGAACCGGGTGATAGTTGATTCGACTCGCTTTCCTGAAGGTGGGATAACCGCAAATGGCTTGACGAGGGCCTAATGGCTCAACATGGGTACGGCTTGCGAAGGACGTGAGTGTGCCGGTCGTTGTCCAAGGTATCTGTGATTTGGTGTGGGACACCTTTATTCGTTCCTTTCTGCGTGAGCAGCAGTTTGTGAGGTTAAGGGGACGGGTTAGTGTGTTTAGACGTTCAGTATGAACCGTCTGGAGGATGTATGGTCAAGTTTCTTGCGACAAGTTAGTGGGTTAGTGGTGTGTGTGTGTGTGGGTCAACAGTATATTGGGGAGAATCGGTTTACACTAGGAACTAGTGGGGGAAAAACCGCTCCAAAGTGGACTGTCTACTGCTTTGAAACCCAGATCCTTTTATACTCTGCCAATAACCCCTTTGGACCTTCTCCATATGTCCACAGTCTGCTCCCTCGGTGTTCCATAACGTTCTAGCCCTATGGTGGTGTGCTTGCGCCGTGTTTCATCCCACCAAGTTATGGTGCTCGTCAGAGGAAGTTGCCTTTTCGGGCCCAAAAGTTGTTGGGACGCGATGCCCGACGAACTGCTACCTTCCTAATCGATCCAAAGTCAGTGTGGATACAACATCCTGAGGCTGAAAAGGGGTGAAACATGTGCGTTATGTCGGCATGAGCGTGTTGGAAGTGCTGTGCGCTCCGGCAGTCGATCCTGTTATGGACAAAGGCGCTCCCATCTGCCAGATGTCGTTGGAGGTGCGCCATCCGCAATGCAAGATGTGAGAATGGTGTCCAAAATGTGTATGAAATGTGTAGATGTAGGGAATGCGGGGCATGGTGAGCGTGGGTGGTGAATCTGGGTGTTGTGGCCGTGTCGCCGTATACGCTGGGGCGGACACAGCGCATGTGGCAGCCCCACAACGGTCAGGGACATTGAAATGGAAGAAGTAAAGCCAGATCCGGCAGTCCCTGGTCAGAAATCTGACAGGAAGAAGCTTAAAGGAGATTCCGAGTCACCTGAGAAACAATCCGAGGCCCCAAAGGCCGGCAGCCGGCAAACCGGTTTAGCCGGAATGGTTAACTGGACTGACATTCTAAATTGAATTCTTGATGCATCGGTGACAATGAGTGTGCGAGAAATCGTGGAGACCACCAAGGATATTAGAACAGATTTCCAGGAGCTCATTAAACTCAAGAATGTTCGCACGGTATACTTAGGAAAATCCTCTAGTCATCCTTTAATAGTAAACCTGGAATGGCCGAGAACAGAGGGAATTCTGATCAAAGTCAAAATGGAATCTGGAGGATGCATGGTAGTGGCAATTATAGACACAGGTCACAATTGGATGTGGTCTGTGCAGACACGGCAGCACTGACGCTTGGAAGAGCAGTGGATATGACTAAAGTAACGAGCATGAACAACGCAAATGGAGGGCAGGGCCAATTACGTGGTTGGATTGAAGACGTGGAATTTAATTGTAGTGGCGCACCGACGCATACGGACCTGTGTTTCCCATCGCAATTTAGCTTGTCACTGTTGCCTGGTTGTCAAGCAATTTATCACCAAGCTGTGCATGATTAATTAAATTTGCTGTGCTGTTTGGTAAGTGGCTGTGCAATCCTGTGCTTAATTAATCAGGCAGGCTGTGCGTGATTAATTATCCATGCTGTGCGGTGTGGTAAGTGGCTGTGCAATCCTGTGCGTAGTTAATAAATTTGTAAAAACGAATGACCAATTGTGTGCCTGCTGCTTCATAATGCAAAAATGTGAATCTTGTCCATTTGTGATGATTCGAAAATTAGCACTAGACTGTCTGTAAAGTGGGATGTCATTGAACTATCCTCAATTTCTTAGAGGCGAAGCGTGGGTCATAAATTGATTCTGACTCCAAACACTTTTGAGTCATGACACCGCCCTGCCATACCACTGTGCCCGCCCCACTCTGCAATACTGCCGCACCTGCCCCGCAACATCACTGCACGCACCCCGCCCACCCTACTCCACAATACTGCCACGTGGCGCACCCCCCACCTGCCCCGCGACATTACCACACACACTCCGTGCCTGCCCCACTCTGTGGTACTGCCACGCGTTGTGGGGCTGCCACATGCGCTGTGTCTGCCCCAGCGAATACGACAACACGGCCACAACACCCAGATTCACCACCCACACTCACCACGCCCCACCACATTCCCCACATCTACACATTTCGGACGCCGTTCTCGCACCTCGCATTGCGGACGGCGCACCTCCAACGACATCTGGCAGATGGGAGCGCCTTCGTCCATAACAGGATCGACCGCCGGAGCGCACAGCACTTCCAACATGCTCACGCCGACATATCACACATGCTTCACCTCTTTTCAGCCTCAGGACGTCGTATCCGCACGGACTTTGGACGGATTAGGAAGGTAGCAGTTCGTCGGGCATCGCGTCCCAACAACTTTTGGGCCCGAAAAGGCAACTTCCTCCGATGAGCACCATAACTCGGTGGGATGAAACACGGCGCAAACACACCGCCATGGGGCTAGAACGTTATGGAACGCCGAGGGAGCGGACTGTGGACATGTAGAGAAGGTCCAAAGGGGTTATTGGCAGAGTATAAAAGGATCTGGGTCTGAAAGCAGTAGTCAGTCAATCTTGGAGCGGTTTTCCCCCACTAGTTTCTAGTGCAAACCGATTCCCCCCAATATATTGTTGACCCACACACACACGCACCACTAACCCACTAACTTGTCGAAAGACACTTGACCACACATCCTCCAGACAATTCATACTGAACGTCTAACCACACTAACCCGTCCCCTTGACCTCGCAAACCGCTGCTCATGCAGAGAGGAACGAATCAAGGTGTCTCACATGTACACCAAATCGCGGATACCTTGGACAACGACCGGCACACTCACATCCTTCGCGAGCTGTGCCCACATTGAGCCGTTAGGCCCTCGTCAAGCCATCTGCGGTTATCCCACCTTTGGGAAAGCCAGTCGAATCAACTATCACCCAGTTCAAAGGGGAAATGCAGTAGAAGAGAGACAAAGCAGAGACTTGGATATTGTCTCGGAGTAGTGCACGCGGTGTGCACATCTGAACAAGGTATTTTTCACGTTATCCCCCATTTTTGACCCCCAACAGATCCCCACGGACAAACGCTGCTCAACTATCTTCTCTCACAAACTCTATACGAACCCAACTTAAACGAAAAAGCCCCCAGAGGGAGAACAAGTCACTTTTGGAACCTCGTTTTCCAAAGTGACACTACAGTCCCCCTCACAGCGTGCTCTGCCATACCAATGTGCATGCCCCACAATAGCGCCCTGCTGCGCCCGCCCCGCGACATTGCTGCACACACCCTGCACCTTCCCCATGATACCACCACGTGCGCTCCGCCATACTGCACCAGCGCACTGGAATACCCTGCTCCCACCCTGCTTCTGCCCCCATGATACTCTCCCGCCTGTCTGCCAATATCCCCGCCCACGCTTCGCGTCACGAGCCGCTTCAGCGCGCTGGGGATACACTGGTCATGCCCCCTGACACTCACCCTGATACCTGCTCTTCCTGCCGCCGCACACGCCCGAGCTTGACGTAGCACGGGGAGGAGTAGGCGGTGTCGCTGGTGGGTGGGGTCGTGCATCATGAGATGGCTTGTTGCAAGCTCGACGTAGCATGAAATATGATAGGCGGTGTTGCAGGCAGGCAGAGATGGTGCATTTTCCGATGCAGAGCCTGGGCTCAGTGTATTGCAGTGTGTCTGCGTGTTAGCAGGCGGGCACACAGGCGGGCACGCACAAATGCGGGGCAAGCAGGTGCGAAGGCGGGGCCTGGAGACAAGCAGGCGTGAAGGTGGGCACGCAGGCGAGCCCAGGCAGTGGAGAGGCAAGAGCATGTGCATGGGGAGGGAGGGGGAAGGTGGGGAAAAGAGCTGCCAGGAGCGAAAGGGAGGAAGGCAGGACAGGCAGCAGGGTGGCAGGGCAGTGGGGAGGAGGTGTGTTGAAAAGTCAGGTAGGGAGGAAGGAGGTATTAGCCAGGAGAGAGGGAATATATATTGAGAGGTGGCAGTATGTGGCAGGAGCTGAGGGCAGGGAGCGGGGAGGGAGCGGGAAGCACGCATGCATGGCAGGGGCATGTGGAATAAACATGCCCAGGGCATGTGAAATAAACATGCCCAAGCAATCAGGAGCTGCCGGAAAACAGAAAGCGGCTGTGCAATATGAGGGAAAAAGAAATGCTACTGGATTGGGAAGCAAATTGGGCCGGACCAAATAGCAGTTAAATTTGGCAGCCCAAATGGGATGCCTGAGATAATATTTGTCAGCCACGGAAGGCCGCAGAAGCCAGCAAAATAGGCCTAATAGTGTGTGTAGAGAGCCAGGTGCCTGGCTGCATGTTGTTATAATTTAATCACTGACCAGTGGCTAGAGCCATGGCATGTTGTCAATTTATTACAGCTATGGCTCCTTTTGGTGGGGCATGGGACATTGAGATTTCAAGAAAACAATAGGTGTTTTATATTTACACAACAACGACAAGAGTGGACAACGACAACAGCTAACTTAAATGGGTGAGGGCAAACATCAACAGTAACTAATAGGTCGGTGAGCAGCGAACAAGAAGGAGAGAAAATAAACTTACTGGTTAGTCATCAGTCACTGGTGCCGGATGTTGGTGTTTGAGATCGGTGGCAGGCCACTTCCACTGTGAGCCCCATTAGGTCAACCAGGTCGAAGTCCACCGGAATGAGGTATGGCAGGCGATCCTTGTCCTCCTCGGGAGGTGTGGGGTCGATGCAAATGGCAATGGCCAGGGCCGCCAGGGCTTCCAGGCGACAATAGGTGAGCGTGTCTTCCCAGGCCACGTCCACGGCAATGCCAGCGAGGATCAGGTCGCATGTTGGGGTGTTGAGGTCATCTGTGCGTGGTTCTTTGCCGAGCTCCTCCCAAAGCTTCGCGAAGTCACGTTGCCATTGAAGCTGAATGGTGGCTATCTCAAGGCTGCACAGATAGTGAGCCAGATGCGGATAAAGAATTAAAAAAAGACTCACACTGCGATGGTGAAGTCGCGTTGGTCATCCTCCTCCAATTCTTGGGCATTGTACAACATTTTTTGGGGGGGGATAGACAAGGGAGTGTGAGTGGTAGCCGCCGAAAATTTTAACAAAACAGGGTTCATTGGATCACCGCAGATTACTGTTAAACAAAGTTGGATGGGGTTCTTGAAAGCGGCACCACTTACGCGAATTTAAATGAACAGAAGATGGTTACGGGGCAGTATCGAGTTAGAAGCCACCACATGTTTGAAAAATCAAGCGGTGAGGATCGGGGATGTGGGCAGGTATCGGGTTAGAAGCTAGCAGGGGCACCACGCACTGGCAGGACGAAGGCAAGTATCAGATTAGATGTGCCACACACTACAGTGGAAGTGGGGAGGACGGGGCTTGCGCAAGATGGTTTGTCGACACAGAAATTTACAATGGCAGAGTAGTTAACTAGTGTCACTTCTTGCACTGGGTGATTGAAAAAAAGCGCGTTAAATCATTGATGCCAACGACAGAAAGATGCAAGCCCACTTACCTAGAAGTCTTGAGGACCGGCTGGTATGTGCCGGGCCCCATTCTCCTGGTGGGGGCTGGGTTGGTGTTGTTGACTGCTGCCCAAAAACGCTCGATCTGCTCCCTGTCCCTGTAGTCGTACAATCCTGAGGTCTGCTGATGGAGCTGCCCAGGGCGCGGATGCGTGGTGTGGTATTGGCTGCCAAGGTGGGCAAAGGGGCTGTTTGGGGAAGATGTGGTGGGAGATCCTCTGAAAAAAACAAACCCACACAATGAGATGGTATCTTCTTGATCACCAAGATCAACTCACTGTTTCTGGTGGCTCTCCTGTGTGACTGGCTCGTCACTCTTGTTTTTTTCTTTGGGGAATGTCAACATGGTGGTATGGGTGGTTACAAGTTAAGGTATGTGCCTGCCTCGCTGAAGCTTTTCACATTACAAAACCTGATGGACTGACCCATAAAGCAGCAGATACATTTGGGTCATCTTTTCGTTTTACTTGCCTCCCACTTGTTTCCTGCATCTTCCCTCAAGCAATTGACACTCTTTGCTGTATTACCCCCAAAAATCTGCCTGCCATTCCTCGCTGCCCACTCCCTTACTACCCTTCAACTGGATTTGCAGATTGCCACATGGTTGAGAATACCTCCGGTGCCTACTTCTATGTGGTCAAGGTGGGCCGTGCCACAGGTGCTTACACCAACTCATAAGTCTTTTTTTCTTGCTCTGTCTGGTCACTGGGGAGAGTATCTGAAATTATTGCAGGTGGGTTGCATGAGACCAAACCAATGGTTACCGCGACGGTGCCCAGAAAGCATCCCAGACCTGGTCTGAACCCGAAGCATATTGGAACAATCACTGTGATGCAAACCACGACCATGCCGCCCCAGCACCCGTCCTGACACAACTGCCGTCGTATGAATCCACCACCGACTCCCCCTCATCCGTCACTGTGTCTCTTGACTCCTCATCCGAATATTCCGAATCCCCATCATCCGGGGTGTCGTCCATCGGTGCATGAGCATCCTTCGACAACTCGACATCCAGGTCGGCCTTTGGCAGCTCCCGCGTGGTGGCTCAGTACACACTCCACTTCCCCAGTGCTGTTCCTGGGGCCAAGGCAGCTCTGCACACAGCGGGGGGCTACGTACCCCTCTCAAGGAGGAGACTCAATCCCCCGACCTTCCAGTGATGTCCCAGACACTCATCCAGCTCACCCCCAGCGGACGAGCCATAGGAGCTTTGATTGCAGCTTGCGTGGCCTTGTCAGCCTCATTGTCTTTGGCACTGGCACCATCCTCATGCGTGCCATCCACGACATCTACCGGAACCACTGTGCCCCCAACCACGCCCATTGCGCCAGTTGCTGTGGCCCCTACCCTGCAGATGCCGCAGCTGCACGTGCAGCCCACCACCCCCGTGCTCTCAATCCTCCAAACACCCATTGGCAACCCTCCTCCCCCTCCCCCCCCGGTGCCCACTGCAGGAGCTACTGATACCGCCTGCCCCTGCCGCTATGGCGTCCATGGTATCTCCGTCATGTACAAAACCCGTGATGACACCCTCGCTGCAGCTGCTGCTGTCAGGCTCTCTGACGTGAAGCTCATGGTCTCACGCAACTATGACAAGCTGGAGGTGTGGGTGACGGGGGAGCTGTTCGAGGGTGACCTGATGTGAGGGAGGTGTTTGGGGTAGGCATGGCCGTGCTTTCTTGGAATCATATTGAAATGCTGTATACTTACTGTCGTGTCGTTCATGATTTTGTCTGACTTTCTTGGACTTTAGCTATCTTGGACTTCTGCTCTATACTTTGTACTGTAGCATAGTTTTTGTTTCTTACCTACTGTACTATATTTGAGATAGAATTATGTAGATTTTGTATCAAGTGGTGTGTGCACCTCATTTGTGTGATCTACGTTGTTTTGCGCATGTTTGCCTGCAACCTCGGCTAGTTCGCATCCACTTTGCACACCTCATATGGGCAAGAAGAAGAAATCTGGCGACAAGCCTGCAAAAAAATGCGGAACCCCCAGTCATTTTCAAGGGAAACGGGTGGCTTATCTCGAGGTGCATGTCACAGAATTCTTGTCACACTCCAAAAAGAAGACAATGCCGATGTTCTACCAGAATTTCGTCCCTGCCTACTGGTGCGTGTTTCCTTGGCGTCTGGCCCTAAACGAGGAACCACATGACAAGCCCAAGCCTGCTCCGGAAAATGCAGAGCAAGCATTCAAAGCTCTAGACCTAGACCTGACCAAAGAGGAGGCGGAACACAAAGCTACAATCCAAACGGAAACCAAAGCAGTACACTGTTAATTTGTCCTGTCATTTATTCAGCTACTCATGAGATGCGTAAATACATTAGAAGATTGAAGAGGCGGCTGAAAGAGGAGGCCGATGCGGAGCACAAGGAGGTCTCACCAAGCACCAGGACGAGGATGAGGGTATGCCCTCCGTGGATCCCGCAATACAGGAAGAGTGCGTCAGAGTTTTTCTATTTCGTCGTAGACTGCTATTTACTTGGAGCTTACAGAGTACGCGGTAATTTCAACGCAACTATCGAGTATCAGAAAATATATGAGGTGGCTAAAAGCCGATATAAGCTCACAGGGAACAAGGAGCTACTTGAGTGTAATGAGCTGGCACAGAAGATGGGGGCAAAGAGTAAAGATGTCAATTGAGGCTATGCTAGACTACGGGGAGATGATATATATACATCATGTGTCAAAGAAGTGATAGATATCTGTACTCAGACTGACGCGAACAAACAATCATATCCTGACACTCCCACCTTTGCAAAGACCAAGACATAGCGGATGTAGGAACAAAATAAATAAATAAAAGAGAAAGTGTGAGAGCTCCCACCGAACGGCGCATTTGGAAAGACAGAAAGAACCAAAGCAGTCATACCAATACAACAACCATGTCAGTGCAAACTGCACTCCCAGATTGGCTACAGTCTCCATCACCAATGAGTGAAGAACAATTGCACAGCAATAATGAAGCTTGGTGAGAACAAGCTGAATACCTCCGCAGCCCTGCTGTGGTTGGTCCCCAGATGTGCCGATGCATGTGAAAGCCCTTAAGCCTTCATGGTGAAGTAACCCATGTCGTCAACCTCACTATCGCTGTCAGATTCACAAGGAAAACCGCCAGCTGCCAAATGAGCTCTGGTAGCTTCATCATCGGACGAATCAGAAGCATATGCAGCAGTGGTATGACCACGTTTCCCAGGAGGACCAGCAAGAACCCAGTCCTTGACATCGGATGGCATGTCATGGATGCAGCGGTCAGAGATGTGACCAGCAACACCGCAGCGGCGGCATTGGTCATGGGATGTGGCGGAGCACCAGTGAAATTTGCTGCTCCCACCGGATCCAATACCTCGTGGAGCACATGTGCGTGGTGCTCTGGAAGCCGCATGGGCAGCGAGAGCATTTGGATTAAGGAGGGTGTCATCCTCGTCATCCTCTTCCTTCTTGATAGGCTTGAGAGGGACAGAGGGACCAGCATTGCGAATCTGGGATTTGATCGCAGTGAGGGATGGCTCCTTCTCAGCAGTGAGAATAGTGGTGCAAGTGGAGGCAAGGGAGTCATCCAGGTTCATCAGGAGGGTGTCGGCGATTTCTGAATCAGTGGGCTTTACACCAAGACAGTCAAGGCGTGTAACTGCGTCCTCAATGGCAGAGATGTAAAGGTTGATGGATTTGGAAGGATCATGGATGGTGCGGACGAAGTCGCGGCGAGCGTTCATATGGGATGTCATATTGGATGCCTCAAAGGCACCAACACACTTTGCCCAAAGGTCCTGGGCGGTGTTGACATTATCACCAAGATATTGATACTCGGGAGTGACCTTGGAGTAGATGAGCCACATCACCTCCTGGTCATTTCCTTCATCAATAATTTTCCCTTCTGATGTGGTCTTATCAGCTGTAACCCAAGGTGTATGGACACCCTTAAAAAACATCTTCAGGGTGCGAGAGGCCTTGGCCCAATTGTCGGCATTGATTGGGTCCAGTGCCTTGATGGGACGAACAGTGCCCTGTGGAAGACCCATGGCAGGATAGAGTTGGGAGAGGTGGTTGGGATAGTTCAGGTTGGATAAAGGCGCTAGAGAAGGTAGGGAGCAGATAGTAATATTCCGTAGGCAGCAACTCTTGGCGCTAGGGCACGGGGCCCATAACCTATCAGAAAATATACTGAGGTGGCTAAAAGCCGATATAAGCTCACAGGGAACAAGGAGCCACTTGAGTGCAATGAGCTGGCACAGAAGATGGGGGTGAAGAGTAAAGATGTCAACTGAGGCTATGCTAGACTACGGGGAGATGATATATATACATCGTGTATCAAAGAAGTGATAGATATCTGTACTCGGACTGACACGAACAAACAATCATATCCTGACATCGAACCGCTATTGCAGGGTCTGCGCGCATACACTGGATATTACATCAATGTGGTCGTGGCATGTGTAAACGGCAATAAGTATGATGTGGTCAGCGCCAATGCGGGCACGATAGACGGCAAGGATTGGGCACATTGGGACCTCAATGCTTACAACGAGGGGATGCTGAAGAACTACATCTGTTTTGTGCATGCCGTGCATCTGAAGGCGAGCAGAGGTAAGCAAATGATAGTCCTTTCTATTTGGTATATGCTAACAAAGATATAGATGCCTCAGTTCCAGTGCTGGCAGCGATGCAACAGCCACCGGCAGCAAGCCTGTTGCAGGCTTCGACACCCACCCAGCCCACCAACACTGTGCCGCCGCCGCCACCCCCACCCCCGGAACTGCTGGTGCAGCGCTGGTGGGAACTGGAGTGGTCAACCGGCTCGGTACGGGATGAGCGCATTCTTACAGGAATAAGTACTGACTTGTTTAATATAGACAAAAAGCCACTCAATGAAACATTGCCCAGGTGAAATTCATGAGTGGGTTAAAGCCACATGCTGGGGCAGTCCTGAGATCAACGACATGGATGCTTTCACGAAGCATTGGTGGGTTTGGTGGGAATCATTGAATCCGGAGTGGCGGCGCCAAGGCAGTAGACTCATGAGGGAGGGGACAGGCGACTGGAGGTGCTTGGACTGTCCTGGTACTAACGGCTTCATGAACATCATGGTATGTCTCAAATGGTGGGGCGCAGAGCTGGTTACAGAGGAGGAGCTGACCAAGGACTGGCTGGAGGCGATCAGAGATGTCACTTGGGTCCTGGAGCACAATATGCAGCCAATAATTGCCTAACTGTTAGGACCCCTACGTATGATTAATACCTAGATGTCAGGATCCCCCGAACTCCACCGGATTCTAGGCTGCACCACAAGGTGCAGGCCAATAATATTATTCCAGCAATATTATCCCCCAACACTGTAACTGTGGGCCTACTTGGCAGTCATAGCCTGTGATTTTTATTTCCACCACCACCCAATATTATACTAGTGGTGCAAACATTAATATCCGGGTGCGCATGAGACGGCCGAACAAAGGTTCTCTCATGCGGAAATATTAATGAAGCAGCTCATCTCAGTGCAGCCAAGCTAGTTGCAGAATATTAAGGGCCCACAAGGGCCTCCATATGGCCCTCCCTAATATGAAATATTCACAACGTAGCTAGCTCTGCGCAGCTGGGCTTGTGATTTTTTGCTACTCAAATATTATTAGCTCAATGCTTGCGATGTGGCCGAAGCAGAACTTTTCTGAAACAGATATATTAGGGCCACAGCTCATGTCGGTGCACCCGAGCTAGTTTCAGAATATTATAGGCTCACAAAGCCTCCGTACAGCCTGCTGTAATTAAAAAAAATTCGCAACCTATCTGGCTCTGTGCAGCTGAACTCATGATTTCGGTACTCAAATATTATTATTTCAGTACTCGCAATGCAGCCGATGCGGCATTTTCTGAGACAGATATATTGGCGCTGCAGCTCATCTCAGTGCAGCCGAGCTAGTTGAAGAATATTATAGGCCCACAACGTCTCCATACAGATGCCCAAATTGAACAATATTCTCAACCTAGCTGGCTCCCTGCAGCCGAACTCATGATTTTTTTTTTCTTTTGGTGGTACATAGGCCAGTAGCAACTAACAATTGGTTAGCCCATCTGGTTTGTCAAGTTTGGAGTGTAAGACCCAACCAGAGAAATGCATTCCGCATGCCCGGAGGGCAGTGTGGGACTATCACGTCACCTGATGCCTTGGCTATTATTGCACCGTGGCCAGTGTCGTTCGTATAAGTGGTTATACAAGAGGTACACTGGAAGTGGTGTTATTCGAGTGTTTCTCTTTA
Organism: Mycena rebaudengoi; assembly: GCA_029282285.1. Classification (NCBI taxonomy): domain Eukaryota; kingdom Fungi; phylum Basidiomycota; class Agaricomycetes; order Agaricales; family Mycenaceae; genus Mycena; species Mycena rebaudengoi. The sequence goes on along the minus strand of JARJCX010000195.1, from coordinate 143,903 downwards.
GGTTCGTGAATTGGTTCTATCACAGATTTCTGCTAGTATGAGGTGATCTCGAGCTAATAGAAAACGAGGGTCGAATCAGGAGATGTAGGATTTGTGTCGTAAAGGTCGTAAAGTCGGTGGAATGAAAGCTAGGCCAACGAGGTGAGGAGTCGTCGAAATAACTGGGTGCTCGTAAATAGCGCACAAGGGTAGCTAAGCAAGTGGGTGACTGATAGCAGGGGCGTGCGCGAAGGGGTATAGTCTACGAAGCGCGGGTGTGCTTTGTATGGTGTAAGTCCTCGAGTTTTGTGGGTATAATGGGACTATGAAAGCGTCCGGTATGTACAGTGACCTAGTAGGCGGCGAAGAAGATATACAAGGGGGTATTTGCACCAATGAGTCGGGTGATAAGTGGCGTCCGGGAGAAAGCGACTAGAGGGATTGTTGACTAGAACCAGCAGTACTGGTAAGAGCGTAATAAAAAGCAGAGTTAAACTTGAACGTAAGTCGTAGGGTAGTGTGTCTTCATTTGCATGCTCGACTCGAAAATTACATGGGGTTTATATACAAATTGTCCGTAATTAATGAGTCATCTCGTTGCCTTGGAAACATTAATTTACCGTGTCGTGGTAAATAATGAGTCATCTCGTCGTCTTGGAAACATTAATTTACCGAGTCGTGGCAAATAATGAGTCATTCGTATCCTTGGGAACATAATTTACCTTGTTGCAGTGCAGTGCTGCGCAGCCGGTCGCCATGGATTCTGTAGTTTATAGGCATGTCATTATTTATTGATGGCTGTGAAAGGCAGTGCAGATGATGTAATGGGCTGTGGAGTGCTGTCAATCATCCCATTTAAATTGTCGTTCCGGAGTTAGGGTGGTGATGGGTACCCTTTGCGTAATGATGAGGTAATCTTGATTAGTCCTGCATTCTGTTTGATGGCTTGATATTGATGAGGTTCCGTGATTCGCCTATTCCAATGTTAAATTTCGTAAGTCGCCGAGCACGTGGCGAATCGGTCCTGTCTCCAAACACTTTTGGGACATGACATCCGCGGGGAACGAAAACAAGAACCGTCCTCGGTTCCTATCTATTATCCGATGTGCCCACGCTCATGGCGACCAAGAAATTTCGCATGTGGAATATATGACAGGACACGTGTAAAGAAGTCATCGGCTAACTATCCACGTGTATCAAGAGTTCGTGACTAGACCTCGGGTCATGGGTAAGGGTGGATAGTCGTCCCGGGGCAGCTGGTGCCTTGTCGTTGTCGTTGATAAGCGTCGTCCATCTGCTTCCATTCTTCCAGGGGCGTGAGAAAGGATACCTGATCCTCCAGGAATCCCAAGCTATAAGTTCGATGACGCGAGTGATCAGCAGCGCGTATGAACGTGTACCCTTCCGTGTCGAACAACCTCTCTTCTAGCTCTACGATCCCTACAAGCTCGCCGGTGCACTGGATCTTAGTGCCTTTGACGAGTCGCTTGCGGTAGCGTGGATCACCTGTGAAACGATCCTTCGTGGCGAATCTCGTGATCCGAATAGTGACGATGCTGGGAGGAGGTCGATACGTGCTGGATGCTCCCTTTGCTCGTGGTACTACGGGCAGCGCGGTAGGTAGTGGGCAGTATGAATAATGTCGTGGTGCTGACGTGACTTCGTGTAGCTCGTGGGGGTACTCGATGTGATCGTAGCCGGGCTTAAACTGGAGTCGAGGCGGAAAAGCAGTGGCCGCTGCTTGTCACCTGGCCTGATGTTTGGCGTCGATGTGCGTACTCGCGGGTTGTCCAGTGAGGAAGTAAACGGTGTCGCGGGAGTGGATGGGGACGGGGCAGTCAATGGGTAGATGGTGCCAGGGAAGATGAAGTTCTGGTCCTGTGAAGTGGGCGAAGATAGTTCGAATCTCTGCGATTACTCGAATGCGTGTGTGGAAGAAGTCCCGTCGGCTACTAAAAATTCCCTGCTGATAGCCGGCTTCTCCGGGGTACTCGGTGATGGCTGATGCGAAAGCCTCATTGTCGAAAGGCGGGTCCTGACACAGGCGTGGGTCAATCGTGACTGGATTTAAGAGGGCAGCAATGTCCATGGTAGTAGTGGGTGGTAAGAGGCGAAGTGTGGGTCTCGCGGTGGCCCTGGATTATATATGGTGACGGTGGTGGCGGAGGTGCTGAGTTTAATGTACCTATTTTCCGTCCCTGCAGAGTTTGTGTCACTGAGTCAATTCTGTCCGATGGGCGCCTCTTGAACTATTCTCCTTCGGAATATCCCGTGCTGCAGGAGTCACTATCTTCGTCGGTGGGGTCCTCTGGTCCCATCCATCCGGTTCTCATGAACCAGTGGCTTCGCGTAATATAGGGTAATAGGCGGAAGGCAGCTACAGGTGCCTGCTGGAAGTGGGTTCCGTCCAGTTCCTTCAATTCGTAAGCGCCTCCTCGGTTCTTCCGGTGGATTTCGTAAGGCCCAAGGTAGTGGTCCTGGACTTTGAGATCTAGACTTACAGTTCCTTCATGCTTCATATTCTTTAAGAGCACCAGATCACCAGGTTTGTGATCTGTTTTCTGTAGTCTGCGTTTGAATCGTTTCTCGAATTGCTGTTTCGAGGAGAACCGTGATTTGCGTAAGACCTCGGCAGCTCGTGCGATGTCTTGTGGGTGCTTCTGTAGCTGCCTGATACATAAGGCCAATGATTCGGAGGTAGTCATGCCCGAATAGAATCCTTCTACGAGAAACGTGGCTTCAGTGAGGTTGAAAGGAAGAATGGGGTCTGTTGCGTGGAGTAATTGGAAGGGGGAGTATCCGGTGACGCTGCTGATGGTTACACGATCTGCGAATAAGGCTGCTGCGAGTTTGCTGGGCCACCTAGTGATTTTCCCATCACAGGCCTTCACGATGGCCTCTCGTAATGTGAAATGTCCATGCTCGACTACTCCGTTGGCGTGTTTGTTGTATGGCGAAATTGTGACCTGCGGAATTCCGAGCCGCTTCATCAAAATATCAAATCCGGCCTTGACTTCTGATCCATTGTCCGTGGTTACTTGTAGTGGGCAACCATATCGACAATAAATGTGCGACCAAAAGAATGCGGCTAGGTTTTCTGCGGTCTGGCTAGTTAAAGCCTTCGCTTCGCAAAAACCTGATAGGTCATCCCGTGCTGCTACGATCATGCTGAACCCGGAGGCTTTGGGCATGCGCATGATGTCGATGTATATCTTGCTGAATATGGTGACCGGAGTGGATACGGTAGGCGGGATTTCCACTTTTCGTGTGCTTCGAATTTGACATTGGTGACAGGACGCCACATGATGATGGATATCTGCACGTAAGTGGGGCCAATAAAACCGAGTTCGTAAGGATTCCCACATCGCTTTTGCTTTACGGTGTCCGAGATTTTCGTGGCCTTGGGTTAGAATGGCTAGTCGCGCCTTGGGTTCACAGACCACAATTAAGGGCCCTTTATCCCCATTGCGTTTCCATAGTCGTCCTCCTCGTTCGTAAAATTCGGTAGCCTTGGCAATAAATCTCCGCTGCTTTTGGCTATTGTCGAATTGAGGCATTTCGAGTGTGCGTAGAAAATGCTGGACCTGATCCAATAGGGTTTCTTGCGCCGTGCGCGTCATATGGCAGGACGGCAGCTGCTCGGTAGTGTAAAATTCCCTTCGCTCGTAATCTTGATGGAGATTGGTGAAATATCGTACTGGTTTCAGATAAGCTAGTGCGATCTGATCCAGCCAGTCGTCATCATCACTGATGGCTATCTCGTCTTCTGCTTTCCCTCGTCGTGATAGTGCGTCAGGTCCTTGGAATTTAGTAGCTGGTACGTGATGCAGGGCGAAGTGGAACATGAGTATTCCTTGGATCCAGCGGTTAACAGCTGCGTCGGGTTGGAGATCCGGATTATTTAGAAGTCCCGCTATGAATTTAGCGTCTACTTCCACGTGTAGGGTTTTTACCCCAATGATGTATAGTCTCCAGGCTCGTAATGCGCGGTATAGTCCAAAAAGTTCCAGTTTGGGCTGTGAGTAGCGTGACTCTCGCTCGCTCATAGGGATGGAGCCATATCGGGCCGGTCAGCGTCTTTCTTCTTCGTCTATTTGTGATAGGATCATTCCCGTGCCTTCTCGGCAGGAATCAACCGATAAGATCACTGGTTGTTCGGATTCGTAGTCGATAGGTCGTAGTGCGGGTGCTGAGGCTATTAATTTCTTGATTGTGGTGAAAGCTTCCTGGCGGCGTTCGTTCCATTCAAACTCGATAGTTTTACGATATAACTCGGTAAGTGGCCGAATCACAGTGGAATATCCCTGGATCCAAATGCGCACTGTACCGCAAAGTCCAAGAAATCGTCTAACCTCGTGTGGTGTCTTTAGCAGTGGCCAGTCCAGAATGGCAGAAGTCTTCTTTACGTCTGGGACGCGTCCTTCAGGGTTGCATGTTTGCCCTACAATTAAAACTTCTCGCCGTGCGATTTGTGTCTTGGTTCCTGAAAAGGTCCCTCCGGCGCACTTTACTTTGTGCATGATTCGATGTACGTCCTGAGCGTGTTCCCAAATAAATCTCCGTATACCTGGATTGTTGACCAAAGTTTCGGGCTTCCCATCTTCACCAAGGTAGCTACTCTTGGGGCCTTTGATGGGTAAATCGTCGATAAAAATGTTGGCTATGTGAGGAATTTCGTCATGGAGAATAAACACCATGCATTTCTGAAATTCTGCGGGAGAATTGGTAAATCCGGTGGGCATGGAGGCGATGCGTAGGAGTCCTAGGGGAGTCATAAAAGCTGTCATATCGCGGCTTTCGGGCTCCATCTGCCGTGCATCGAATCCCCAGTAGAGATCGAATACTGTGTAACATTGGCGTCCAGCGAATCCTTCCACAAAATCATCCAGGATGGGGAGCATGCCGGCGTCGCGTACGGTGACCTTGTTCAGTGGTTGTAAGTCATGGACTATGCGTAATTTGCCGTTCTTCTTCAGAACGCAAAACCACCGAGAGCGATAAGACGATTGACAGGGTTCGTAAACGCCTGCCTCCATCTTTAGTTTGAGTACCTCGATGACTTTCGAGAGAATGCCGGGTGGAATAGGGATGTTCTTGTATTCCCAGGGTGTATGTGGTACCGTAGGAATTTTATAGGGGCTGAAGTAAGTGTCCTTGAATGTTCCGCGTTCTGAATCCTCGAAGGCTAAGGCTTCTTCATTAACAAGCATGATGTGCTCGAAGAGGGCCTGTTCGTCTGATGTTAGAAATCCGTCGTGATTAATTTCTAGTTGCGCAAGACGCTCCTTGGTAAGTCTTTTCGAAGGTTTGAATGGCGGGGGATGTGGGCTGAGTGGGGGTAATGATAGAAGCGGGTCCTCGGGTATGGTGCGCCGTATTTGATAATCAGGGGAGAAGGTCGTAGAGACTGGCCGTATTTTCTTGTCTACCCGCTTATACATGGTAAAAGCCTGGTAGGAGGTACCGTCGTCGTGATGAACGTCCACAGGATAAAATATAAACTGGTCGTCCTCCTCCCATATTAATTCGTTGGCTGAGTCTTGAAGTTCGAGTTTTTGTCCCATTCGTAGAGAGACATGTTTGAAATCCTCAGCTGGTTGATAGCTAAAGGATTGATAAGAATCCCTATGTAGCATCGGTTTACAAGTAGTTAGAGACCCAGAATACACCAAATGCAAGTGCATTGTAAGCCAGCTACAAACAACAAGTAGTACCGAAGCGGCTAGGTGTAAAAAGTAACTAGAGAAGGTAAGAAAAAGGTTAGCAAGATAGTAGGGCTGCGTATGTACAAGTCCGTAGGCGGCGAGGAGTGGGGGAAAGTATACAGTGGGTAGGTAAGCCGCGTTCAAGAAAAATGTCTGTAGGGGAGTGTTCAAGAATATTGTCTGTGCGATAAAAATCGTCCGTGCAGTCAAGAAAAAGATATGTACGTAGGGGAGCAGATAGGTGATCCAGAAAAATAGTCCGTGGGTTGGTCCATGTCCAAGATAGCGTAGAAGTACAGGAGGGGTGTGTGCGCAGGATGATAAGGTAACAAGAAGTAGAGTCATCAAGAAAATAAAAATTAGAGCGCACGAGGAATAAGTAGTTGGTCCGTAGGCGTTCAGAACGGAACGTCCATATTGTCCATTATAGTTGCAGGTAGAAGTTGTGGTTGGCGAAGTCGAGATCCGTTGACTGGTAAGGGGTCTGGTTAGAGTATCCGCGGGGAGCGAAATAAATCGCAGCGTACTGAATTCACGCGTCCTCCGAGAAAGGATATGTTCGAATAGCTGGGCGACAAGTTGAGAACGAATGATTGGCGCACTCGTGGTTATACGTCGCAGGCATGCGATCGTCCCGGGAACGTGCCGATAAGTCGCCACGATCAAGCGTAGGAGGGGCACTAGCGGGTCTCCCATCTTCATGGCTCGAGGTGGTGGACAAGTGAGACGGCGAATAAGTTCGGCGTTCATGGGACTGAACAAAAACTTCCAGATTAGCGTGAGCTTCGGATAGAAAGGGATGGGGACTTGCGCCATGATCAGCGTGTCGGAGTATGTAGTCGTCGCTGTCGTCGCTGTCATCGGAGTGGCTTCCGCATTCCCACCATGCGAAATCACGTTTCGCGTAAGTGGGATCCAGGAGTCCGCTGAAAAGAAAGTGGGAGAGGAGCGAACTTTGGCGAAATCGAAGTCGGAAAACTCGGTCAATGAGGTCATGAATCGTAACATCCCCACAGGCTTCAAACGTATCCCCAAGAATGCGGAGCTTGGCGTATTCTTCATCGTAAAGAATAGGCATGGGATTCGGCTCAAGCCGATGAAGGACATGTAGATCCATAGCCCATTGGCGGCGGGAGACGAGACGGTCAAGTTGGCGCAATCCTTCCAACAAACCAAGCCGAGCGTCGGAAAGAGAAGAAATAATCGACGCGTTCCGGTAGTACTCAGCTTTGAGGGCAGCCATGTAGATGGCACCTTTGCGTAACGCGTCGTCGTTAAACTGGCGCTCTCGTGCACGCTGTCCGCGAGGAGACGGTGGGAGGGACGCGTTAAATTGGAGTTGTTGTTCGCCACTTGGATCGACAAATGATACTGAAGCAAGGTCTCCAGCGGCAAGGTCTATAGCATCGTCATAGTTGGGACGTGCGGGGAGGTCGACAAAAGAACATACGAGGCGGCCTCGGGCGCGGATAACTTCTTCGGCGGGCGTGTCGGGAGGGAGGCGAGAAATGCGCTGAATTTCCAGAAAGTCGCCAAGACTCATCATTGGATGATCTAGAATTTTAGCAACCTTGTTCAAGAAAATATAGAGGGCGTCCTCAATAGGCCGTATAGCCATTAGGTTCTCGTTGTGGCGCTGGATCTTGGCCTGCTGCTCGCGTAAATAATGCCAAGGCTCGACGCGACGCCAAACAGCACGGCGGCAGAGCTCTTCATCGAAAGGGAATTCGTGGCGTAAGGCGCGGAGGGCAGCGAGAATGTCCTTGAGAGGTACGTTAACCACGGTGTCGGATCTAGTGGTTGGGGAAGGCGAATGCGAAGGTTCCGCGCGTGCTGAAGCAGCTGCGGCGGAGGTAACGGTACCGTGGGAGTGGGTGTGCGGAGTGTACGCGTCTTCGCGAATTTCTCCGGGCTCAAGAGACCGGCTAAGAGGGCGGAGGCTGGGCATAGACGTGTCAGAAGTCGGCGAGGTAGGCGCAGTAATGTATTCGGGGGCTTTCAGAACTTCGGAGGCCGGGGAATCGCGTTGGAGGGCGAGGTCGATCTCTAGGCGATGTAGCATAGCGCGACGATGGTGAGGAGGCAGCGCTGGGGCGGGAGATTGCACAGTGCGGGGAGGGGGCGGATCAAAAAGTGTGCGCGGCCTTCCGTTAATCAAGTCTGCGCCTGGCTTGGTACAGTAAGACGGAGGCCGAAAAAACGTCGTATTAGCAGCTGGGATGGGGGTCCATGTAAATAAATCGGCGCCGGGTTGCGAACTAGCGGAGCGCGAGCGGTAAGTAAAATGCCGCACGCTCCCTGAGTCTACCACGAACCTATGCGGGAATCCGGGCGACTTGGGGCGCGTGAGATCGGCGTCGATATGCGGGGGAGGAGGCGGGGGTTGCGTCGCCAACATCCCGACGAATGGAATAGGGCGGGGTTGCTCGCGTGCCAGTTGGCGTTGAGCTTCGGCTGCGGCTACGGAAATAAGGAGGCGTGGGTCTATTTCGGAGTCATCACTGCACGCTGAACGCTCCGTGATCGCGTCGTCCAAGGCAGCTAACTGGCGTTCATATGGCGAGGTATCACGGCTACTAGAGCTGGAGGAAGAGGAAGAGTACTGAGAACGCGAGATAGGTGCTCCGCGTCTACGGAACACCGGAATTTCGACCCGATCAGCGGCACTGTCAACGGAGCTGTCTCCGAGCTCCGTGACAGGTGGCTGTGGAGCTTCGGTGGCCGTCTTTCTCTTCTGCTCACACAATCGTGCGGCAATCGTGTCCGGGACCGGCGGAGGGCGCACACTGGGCTGGGCGGCGATTTTCTGGTACAGCGCACTCGTCGGCAATCTCGTTAGTGACTGTGTCTTGGTCGCGTTCTTTCTGGTGCCTTGATTTCCTGGCAGTCTGGGGGCTTCGTTCAGCGGAAAGTCTTTCGAGGGCGCAGTTCCTTGCCTGGTGCGATCATCCAGGGGCGGACAATGATGCTCTAGGCGATACGGAAGCGCTGGGGTGTCGAATCGCATTGGCGAACCCAATTCATCCGTCTGGGCGTCATCGCAGGCGGTGGGGGCATCATCGCGCAACTGAAAGCGCATTATAACGTCCCCATGCGATGTCCCAATAGGCTCCATGTGCGAGATATCAAAGGGCGGCGCGGCATTGGCTGGGAGACTGACGTAGTGGTACCGAGGGCGCGTGGTGGAGGGGGACATACCAGATGAGTTCGTTTCGTCGTTATCGAGGGAGGCAACTGGTTCAGGGTTGGGGGCTGAACTTTCCTCGGCGGGCGTACGCTCAGCATTCGCATCATCGAGTTCGGCGGGGTACCATTCTTCTTCTGGTGCGTGAGTTACACGGTCTTCATACTGGCGTATCAACTCACGAATAGCCTCGTCTTCGGCGTACGGAACCTCGCGGCTCCATTTTTCGTTGTCGTCTGCGGGTGCGGCTTCGAATTTAACATATGCATGGCCGTTCTGGCTTCCGGGCGTACCAGATTCGGGGTTGTGGATCAGCAGTTGTGCGTTTAACATCACTCCGTGATGTATTTCTTGTTCGTCGTCGTCCTCGCGTCCCAGGTAAACGAATTGGGGCGTGGAAAGAAGGCCGGGGCGTACCTGGACGGGTTCATCTTTGAGGTGAGCTGCCCAGGCACGATTAACGATTCGTTCGATAATGCGGGGCTCGCGCGGATCAAACTCACGTGCGTCGGGTCGTCCGTACGTTCCGTAGCGCTCGCGACTGAGTGCTGGCGATTCGCTGGGGCGGAGCTCGGTGGGAGGGGTTTTATTCGAGATGTGTGGCTGGAGACCGGTCATGGCGTGCGAGGAGGCGGAAACCAAGGCAGAAAACGAAGCGGTAGGCGAGGGGAGATGGGTAGGCAGTTGGGGAGAAGGTAGTAAGGGCGGTTGGGAAGAGGGCAGAAGAGGTGGTTGGGGGTGGAGAATTTCGCTTTCTGGGGGACGTCCTTTATACGTTCCCCGCTCAATCAATTTCCCAACCATAATTTCGCCGCATATGAGGATCCCGCCTGCGATCAGGGAGAAGATCGCCAGCAGGAGCCGCCAAAGTTGTATTACCTCGCAGCATAACTCATTTATTGTGTCGCCTGTCGTCCTGGCCCTGCGAAAATTTGGGGAGCCTGTCATTCGAAGCTTATTTGAGTCGAGCTTCTCGTGTGGCGTTGCCGAGTGACGTAGCACGGCGTTCTCGTGTGGCGTAGGAACCCAGGGCTTGGGGTTCTCGTGTGGCGGCGCGATTTTCGCGTTATTCGGGTCCTGGCGCAAAATTGGTCTTGGCGGCGCAAAATTGGCGTAGATCGGTTCCTGGCGCGTCAATGGGTGCGGCGGCATGTCATTCACGTCCGATTCACGGCGCTTCGGCGAATCTACGGACGTAAGAGGCGGAGCGTCGCGTAATTCTTCGAAAATAGAAGCAAACACGTCGGGTTCCTGGCGTATCGGCGCGTTTACGCGTGCAAGCGGCGGGGCGTCGCGAAATTCCTCGAAAATACCTGCAAACATGTCGGGTTCCTTCCATATCGGCGCGTCTACGTTCATAAGTGGTGGAGTGTCGCGTAATTCCTCGGAGATATACGCTAATGCGTCCGGTGTACGTAAATAGGGGTACGCGTCGGTGTGTGCGTCATGCGGGATGGCCAATAATTCGTAGCGCGGACGGCGCGTCTCGGGGTCCTTGAATACCAGGTAGGTCCCTTCTTCTCTTTCATCAATTGATACCAAGTTGCTTCTTTGCCATGGGCGTCCAAGTAAAAGTTCGAACGGCGCTTGTTGCAAAACCCACAAGTCCGTTTTAGTCGTGACACCGCCGCAGTTGAACTCCACACCATCAATTCGGCCTCGTAGCTGTCCGCGACCTCCGCTGGCATCATTCATGTTGGTTATACATGTCATGTCAACGGGGCGATGAATTATGAGGGCAGCGATATCGGCGCGAACTACGTCGAGTTGGGAGCCTGTATCCACAATGGCAAGTACTTTCCTTCCTGCAGTAGTCTCCATCTCCACTTTAATTAATACACCTTCGGATCTCTGCCAAGTCCAGTTGGCCAGAATAGGGTGATTCGAGGAGCGTCCAATTAAAACGGCCTTGACATTCTTCATGCGAATTCTCTCCTGAATTCCATTGCGGATTTCTTTAGAGAATGCAAAGGCTTCACCAATGCTGAGTGGTAGCGGGAGGTTGAGCAAACGATCCAGTACTTCATTAACATCCATCGTACTCTGCAAGTCTGATTGGCGCCCAACCAACTTGGCATTACCATTTATGGGTTCCTCGGCAACCGGGCCTGGTGTTGGGATCCTCGATTTGATGGGTGAGTCATTATTGCGGGGTTTGACAACCTTATCGTTTTTGGCTAGATCGACAGGTGGCATGTCTATGTCGGCACGTGGGATGTCAAATCGTACTTGTCGGGCATCAATCGGCCTAATTTCTGGCAACGTGTCCAGGACTTTGGCGCGATAAGGCTGGTGCGTAGGTAATTGTGGAGCTGGTGGAGCTGATGGTGGAGCTGATGGTGGGTCCACTTCCTTCCCTATTTGTTTGTTTGGCCTGTTTCGGATTTCCTCTCAGCTAGGAACTTGCACTCCATCAAAAATAGTCTTGCGGTTGGAGCGAGTAGTCGGTACGGTTCTTTCGGCACTATTGACTTCAGGTTCGGTGTCCCAACCCTGATGGCGTCTAGGTAAAGCCAAATAAACCCTCCTAAGCGGCTGATCCTCATCCGTGGAGTCATCACTGTCAGTCTCGACATACGCTTCGACTAAGTCAGTTTGGTAACCGGTGTCTGAGTCCTCGATGAGATGCTCCTCTTCTTTGTCAGAAAGAGAATCAATATACTGTGCGCGCTCTGGGTGCATGTAAAAGGTTTGATGAGTTCCTACTGAGTTAGCTTCATCATCAAAAATCCCAAACATTACCTGCGGTCCTAATAATCGCTTCGTAGCAGCAACGATGCTTTCGCCTTGATTGCGACGGATCCAAGTTCCATCCTTGAGACGTAGGCGACTAGTCTCTCCTTCGTATGCAATAGTCCCAGCTTGTAGCAAGGCCTGAAGCTCAGGGCATTCATTCATCCGGTGTCCCTCCTTGTTACAACCATAACATCCGCGGAAATCTGGAGTGGTGCTGCGGAGTGGAATGTTGTTGGGATACGTGCTAGGCGCGGGTGACTGTGAGGCGGAAGATGAGGTGATGGAAGTATTGATGCTCGGTGCGCGGTTTCCATTACGACTAGGTGCACGATGATCCTGCCAAGTTTGAATGCATGGAGGCTGCACACATTTAGTCGTGATTCCAGTTTTATCCAAAGTAAGCACCTTATAATAAACCGGAGAGTACTCTGGATCATCAATAGACATCTTGTTGAGTTGCCTAATCAATCCTGTAACCTCGTCCGCGGTTCCTTCTGTCTTGAGTGTGCTTCTCGTAGATGTCTTGGCACGAGGCTCAGTGCGTTCTTCACTACGCTTGCCCTTCTTCTTCTTCTTCTTCTGCCTCCTATGAGTCTCGTGGTCGGAATCATCACTGCTATAGTCATCCGAGTCATCTTCGCGGTCAGAGTCATCATCTTCTTCGGGAATCCCATAAGCGCTTGCATTAACCATCATAGTCTCAGCGCGGCTGCGACTGAAGTACCATGCGGCAGCGTCATTTACAATGTTCATGGGATATTGCTTCTCCCGATTGATGCCTGGGTGAGTAAGCAAAATTTGCCTCTCGAGTTGAGTGCGAAGATCAACTTGGATGCCCAACCAAAAGTAACCATCCCGAATTTCCCGAGTGATCTGCCCTTGGTGCAATAATGTACCAGAAATGGTCTTGTAATGCCGCAGATATCGTTTCCACTGGGTTAAGTTCTGGAAGGCTTTCTTGGTGGTCTTGAGTGTATAGGCAGTAATGTCGCTGGGTTTATATCGTGAAGTAGCGCGCTCGGCGTCGTAGCAAGTAAGAATTTCCTTGCGAAGTCTTGGCCAATCCTTTCGCTGATAATACTCTGATGCTCGGACAAAGTCCTTTTCGTTAGCTCCACAATAATCTAGAATGCACTCACATTGGTAGAAGGGATCTGTAACGCGATATTTGACCAAGAGTCGATCGTAAGCGCTAATAAAATCCTGTACCTCTGAATAGGATCCTTTAAAGGTCTTGGGTGCCTCCTTGGATCCTCGATTGGGCATGTCATGCATTGTGCGCACTGGTCCACCGAATGATGGGGGCGGTGGCATCCTAGGAGGTGCGAGTTCTGGTGATGAAGGCGGAGAAGACGGTGGTGAATTAAACATCGAGTTGAGTTCGTCCGATGAATAATTATTGGTGTCGAATAGTCCCGCTGGATGGCTATAATTCGGCTGCGACTGCTGCTGAGCGAGACGCTGAGCAGGATACGTAGGTTTAGGCTGGAAGGGCTGCTGTGCCATGTGCGGAGGCCTGTCTCGATGCTGTGATGGCGGAGGCGCATGGTTAGGAGGAGGCGTGTGGCTAGTAGGTGGTGCTTGGCTAGTAGGTGGCGCTTGGCTGGAGATGTTAGGGAAGGGGAGGTTGTGATCCACTGCAGGGTACGAAAACGTTGGCTGAGGAGCCGTAGTGATCGTGAAAACGTATGGGGCTGATTCCTGTGGAGGTGGGCATGGATGCATAGGCATAGGTGGTGTACCTTGGTAATATCCCTGCCCTTGCGGAACTGGTGGGGGCGGTGAATATCCCATTGCTGGAACATGGTAACCATAAGTGGCTGGTGGGTATCCTGGGGCTGGAGGTATCCCATTATAGTGACTCGGATCCTGGTTACCATATGGAGCTGGCGGAGGTTCCCAACTGGGAGGCTGGTATCCTGAATTGGCATCCTGGTATCCCGATTGGGTATCCTGGTATCCCGATTGGGTCTGGTAGTGCGGCGGGCCTGGATGACCTGACTGGTAATAGGTCTGAGGGCTCGGAACAGTATACGATGTCGCAGGAGACGGTGGCGTAGGTGGCGAGTGGGCTGATCGAGAAGTGTGGTGGGGTTTCAATGAGCGCGATCTATACGCTGATTGAGGGATGGGTGGCGAATTCAATGAGCGCGATTCACACGCAGATTGAGATGAAGTGTGTCTGGGTGGCATAGTCTGTGTGGGTGAGCTTTCGTGTGATAGAAAATTCCCCCTAGCTCGGTCACCAAGATGTCGTTCGTATAAGTGGTTATACAAGAGGTACACTGGAAGTGGTGTTATTCGAGTGTTTCTCTTTAGGTTCGTGAATTGGTTCTATCACAGATTTCTGCTAGTATGAGGTGATCTCGAGCTAATAGAAAACGAGGGTCGAATCAGGAGATGTAGGATTTGTGTCGTAAAGGTCGTAAAGTCGGTGGAATGAAAGCTAGGCCAACGAGGTGAGGAGTCGTCGAAATAACTGGGTGCTCGTAAATAGCGCACAAGGGTAGCTAAGCAAGTGGGTGACTGATAGCAGGGGCGTGCGTGAAGGGGTATAGTCTACGAAGCGCGGGTGTGCTTTGTATGGTGTAAGTCCTCGAGTTTTGTGGGTATAATGGGACTATGAAAGCGTCCGGTATGTACAGTGACCTAGTAGGCGGCGAAGAAGATATACAAGGGGGTATTTGCACCAATGAGTCGGGTGATAAGTGGCGTCCGGGAGAAAGCGACTAGAGGGATTGTTGACTAGAACCAGCAGTACTGGTAAGAGCGTAATAAAAAGCAGAGTTAAACTTGAACGTAAGTCGTAGGGTAGTGTGTCTTCATTTGCATGCTCGACTCGAAAATTACATGGGGTTTATATACAAATTGTCCGTAATTAATGAGTCATCTCGTTGCCTTGGAAACATTAATTTACCGTGTCGTGGTAAATAATGAGTCATCTCATCGTCTTGGAAACATTAATTTACCGAGTCGTGGCAAATAATGAGTCATTCGTATCCTTGGGAACATAATTTACCTTGTTGCAGTGCAGTGCTGCGCAGCCGGTCGCCATGGATTCTGTAGTTTATAGGCATGTCATTATTTATTGATGGCTGTGAAAGGCAGTGCAGATGATGTAATGGGCTGTGGAGTGCTGTCAATCATCCCATTTAAATTGTCGTTCCGGAGTTAGGGTGGTGATGGGTACCCTTTGCGTAATGATGAGGTAATCTTGATTAGTCCTGCATTCTGTTTGATGGCTTGATATTGATGAGGTTCCGTGATTCGCCTATTCCAATGCTAAATTTCGTAAGTCGCCGAGCACGTGGCGAATCGGTCCTGTCTCCAAACACTTTTGGGACATGACACCAGGGTTGTTTAAACACACGACTACCCACTAAAACTCTGGGCTCCCACAACCAATTGGCCGGTAAGCTATGTTCATTGTCCAGAATTCCAGACCAGGTCCCGAGGACCAGCGGTTTGGCCAACGCGTATAGGCCTGTTCACTAGTGTTATGTCCACCTGAAGCCTTTGGTTCACCACAGATTTCCATTTGTTTATGATTTCGTCCTCTGTTGCCAGTGTACCATCTCAAGATAAGGTAGAGGTCATACAAACCTCGCCAACGTCACGTGCGTTGATCCGACGTCCAGATTTGGGCAATTTTTGAAAACAATTGTCCCAAAAAACTAGTAGGCCACTAGAACAAAATTCGTTCCATGAAATCAAAGAAACTAAGTATAAGACTCATCCTACAAGATATATTAGCTTCTTGAGTTTTTGTGAGAGAGGAGTTGTTGTTTCAAGCAAATTTGGGCTATTTCGACATCTCCTCTTTTTCCAGCAAAGATTTCTTATATGTGTGAGTTCCCAGACACATTAGGTATACTTTCTAGTAAATTCATGCAGCGGATAAGCCCGAAGGGATGTGGTCATTAAATGGAGGCTTTTACAAGGTAAATTGCCCAAATCTGGACGTCGGATCAATGCACGTGACGTTGGCGAGGTTTGTATGACCTCTACCTTATAACTCGATCATTTCGGAGTTTCCAGATAAGGTAGGCAGACTCAGACATCAAAATCTGGTATAGCCGCTGTGCACCTTGCTTCAGCTTCCCATTATTGTCGTGGAATTCCGCAAGGCCACAACCTAGTATTGTACCCAATGACACTGCTGGCCACACGGGTTCCCTTTCAAGCCACAAAGTCTTTGCTGCCTCCCATATAATTGCTTGGCCTGGGCTCCTGTATTCAGTCAAGATGTGGTTAACATCTTCTACCTCCTCGCAATCCTTACACACTGCACGGTCCTCACATTCTGGGATATCTACCTACTCTGTGAGCATTGTGGAGGCTTTTCCATAGAAATTAGGCTGTCTGTGGGAGTATATCTTTGGCTACTGCCGCTTCCCATATGTCGGCATCCGAAACGCTCTTGCCGAATAGGCCCTGTATTGCGTCTCACATCAAGGTGAGCATATTTACTGTTGACGGTCTTGGGGAGAGTGCCTTGACTTTTACTTCTCGTATACTGCGGTAAAATACTTTCTGACAGTTGTCCTGCAGACTCAAACCTGGAAGAGCTGTGTCCTGGGGTATCAAGAGGTCCCATGTCTCTTCCATGGCAGTCCTTGCTGCCCTTATAGCAAGCACTGTGGCTCGCCTGCATAGGTCCCTCTTGTGCGTACCGGGCTTTGCAACTTTGAAAATTGTCAGTGCTTTCCGGGCTTTAAGTTCGGCCGCTAAGCATTGCAGTACATCACGGTGCTGTACCCCGACCCAGCCCTCATGTTCCCATTTCTGGAGTTTTTTATTCATAGCATCATGAAGAGTCTCCTGCATGCTGACCACGGTGAGTGTAGTTTCCTTGCTCACACTCCTTATTGCTTCTAGTGCAGCGGAAAACTCAGCTACATACTGGGACCGTTCCCCATTGGTTGGTAAGCAACATCCTTTATTGTGGTCATTTTCATCGCCCATAAAGAAACCCGCTGCAGCACACACCATCCTATTTGGAGGTGCATGTACTGCGCCCACAATGTAAGCCACCATGGCCAGGGGGCTGCACAGCTAGAGCAACATGTCATCAAATTCTCGGATTTGGGTGCTCCGTCGGTTCGTCAGCTCTATGTGTCATCACGTGGAGGCCCTGGGCAAGGCTCGTGATTTTCTCCGGAGGTACGAAGTATCTAGCTTCATCTTCCCAGTCCGTTATTGACTCATCTTCTGGCCTCTCTCCTTCCTCCATTTGTGGGATCCATTTGGGGAGGATTTGTCCGAGACGCGTGGCAGCTGCTGCCACGCATGCGTGAGGGTTTTCGCAACCCCCCAGTGTTCGGTCATTGTCACAGTCATCGAACTCACACGTGGATCGTGGACTGTATAGCGGGTCGTTCAGGTGTTGTGCTAGATTTAGGCTGTCTCCGACCGTAAGTGTGGCATGCCTCTCTCACATGCATCATGCTTTCCTGCCATTATTCTCCTGCCTCCTGTTGGGGAATTCCCCGGGGTGATACCATAGCGGCATCTCTTTCAGAATTGTTGTGGATGGGTTCACCGTTAACAAACTCCATCCCATATTTATTTATGCATCGTACTAATGGCTTATGCAGGTTTGGAGGATCATGCTGGTTCACCTTCAAGTTTTGGATCATAAGGTTGGTCTTAGCACTTTCAGTACCCTCTGTCATCTTGACTGTATGTTGTGACAAACCATGCAACACTAAGGATGCCCAGTGTGAGCGTTTCTGGAGGTCTGTCTCAGTGAGAGCGGCGGCCTTGAGCAGCAGGAGAGCTTTGTTCCTGGCTTCCAGGTCGAGCATTCCTATACCCCCGAGCTCTCCCGGGGCCATTAGTGTCTCACGGGATATCATAGACAACTTTGAATCATTGATGAATTCTTTTTGTGCCTGCAGGATATGCTTGGTAACCATGCTTGGCATTCCGTTGACTTGCGCGAGGTACTGCGAACGAAAACCGGCCACAATTTGGTCTATATTCTTCATAGTCAAAGTAGGGTTTATATTTGCCCAGCATTCATAATCTGAATCTATTTCCTCCAAAGGTGTCAACATCATTACCGATGAAACTTCCGAGTATTCGGACAGCCTCCCTTTCCTTTGTGATATGGATGTCAGATGGGATCTTTTCATCCCCAGGATGCAGCTGTCTTGTCTTGAGGAGGTGCGCCCTGAATGCTGCAGAGCCAAATGGGATGATTTCCGTCTTAGTGACGTTGAAACGGGCCCCCAATGCTAAGCACCATTTATCTAATACCTTTTGCAGGTTCTCAAAGTTGTCATGTTCACTTAGGTAGGCTGTTGTGTCATCGGCAAACAACTGGATGACCGCCTTCTCGGCTACCCCAGGTATGGAGTAGCCTCTTAGACTGGAGTTTCTCAGCATTGACACTAATGGTTCTATTGCCAGGTTGAAGAGCAGGCAGGACAGTGGGTCGCCCTGGCGCACCCCTCTTGTCACTCGGAAGGAGGAGCTCAACTCCCTGTTTATAACTATGCGGGTGTTGGCAAATTTGTAAAAGGACCTCACTGTATTTATAAAGAGTTCTGGGAGGCCGCTCTGTTTGTGGGTGTCCCAGAGGTACATATGTAGTGTTTTATTGTATGCCTTTTCTTGGTCGAGGGCTATTATGACCCCGTTCTGTAGGTCCTCCTTGGAATACTTGACCACCTCCATGGCAAGGTAGATTGTGTCAGTGATTTTTCGTCCCTTCATGAAACCAGACTGATCCTTATGAATGAGGTATGGGGCGACTCTGCTCAATTTATTGGCCAGCACCTTTGTAAATATTTTATAGTCTGAATTTAACACCGTTATAGGTCTATAGTTTGCAATGTCAGTCTGGTCCTTCTTCTTGAAGAGGGGGCACATCCAGCCCAGCGAGAAATCCGTTCCTTCAACCATCCTATGCTCCTCAATGTCATTGTATTCCTAGGTGAGCACCTTCGTAATATTGCACGTCTTCTTCTGAGGTTTGCCGGCCTTAGCAGCTGCCACGGATTCTCTATTAATTGAGTCGAGCCATTGCCAGAACTCCGTGTTGAGACCGTTTATTCCTGCTGCCTTCCCTGATGCTGATTTATTGAGGGATTCCATGACATCGCTTTCGTTGAGTGAACTCATGATTTTTGGTACTCAAATATCATTAGTTTAGTGCTTACGATGCGGCTGAAGGGGAACTTTATAGGCTCATGAAGTCCCCATACAGCCTCCACGTATGATAATGATATCACTCTGTGGGGATTCTGATACTCCTGACATAAGTTGTAAATCGTCTAGTTAACAGTGATTAAGGTGAGTGCTGGACCCTTCTTCCTCCAGTGATCCTTTTTGGATGTAATCCATGCCCAGTCAAACATCTCCTGTGCATTCTCTGCAAACTGTCGCCACAAATCCACCTGTTTCTCTGTGTATGGCTTTAAACCATCCTCCCCAGTCTCCATCGCATCCGCCCGCAGTCTCCATTGATCCCATAGATAATTGAATGAGTTAATGGTCCACATCATCTCATGCGAGACGATCAAGTCCTCCTCCTTCCAACACTGAAGCCGTGCCTTTGCCCGAAGCCAGTTAACCCTGTAAACTTTGGTGGTTGTATTCAGTCAAACAAATCTATGATACTGTGCAAGACTGACTCACATTCACTCATGCGTCCGCTTCGCTGCATTTCCTCTTCTGCTCCCAAGTCCTCCAAACGCCAGAACCAAGCAAGTGTATCCGACTGCTGGCCCATCCGATTTGCTTCAGTCAGGTCCCCCCTCATTTTGAGATCTGCCCTTGTGATAGGGGGCCAGTCTCCCGCTTGCCCCATGTGTTGAAGCGCTGATCTCACCTGATTATATACTTCAGGTGTTTTCACATTTCCTTCGTTTTTTTAGCCACTCCGCTCCATGTGCAGTTTCTCCTTTCCACCCCCTGCATCCCTCACAGTGTTCCGCAGCATCCATGCCTTGTCCCCAAGCGCCATTTGTAGCCCATGAAGGGCCTTGTTTATCTGATTGACCCGAAGTGTGGCCTCCTGGCAACACAAATCCTCATAGATTCGACTGGAACCATCTCTCCGTTTCTTAAGCCGAGAGGGGAGTGAGAGTTGGATGTTCTCAGCAGGAACTTTGGCCGCTGGCTCCATATCGGTATCCTCTTCATCATTCTCCTGCCACTCCTTGTCTCCTGAGCCTTGATCATCCGAAGTGCTCTCGCCATCATCGGTTGAAATAATTTCCTCCTCATTAGAGGTGGACTCCTCTTCGACATCACTGTCGTTACCTGGTGAGTCTTTGACACTGAGAGGAAAGGTCATTGACTTCTCAAACTTTGATACGCATTTCTCCAGCCGATCCCGTTTATTGAGCAGATCTCGCTTTTCTGCAGCAGTCGGTCGATTTCCAAGTGATGGTACCAGAGATGCCAGTTTGTTTCTACGGACTATTCAGCCTTGTACTGTCAATATAAGGGGCTACTTACTGTCCCTTTTCGATATTCAAACCATCAGTGATGAGCGCAATCGACCCAGAGAGCTCTCCGTCTGATTTGAGTTGTTCCTCCATAAGTCGGAGGCACATCTCAGCAACACCAGGATCTATAGAAGATTAGTGGGGGAGGCAGAACAGATTATTGGATGGACTTACTGTCTGTGTCAGCTGCCTTGTATATTTTATACCCTATCCCTCCTGTCTTGAGTGCGTCTCTTTCTTCATCTTCCCATTTCCGGATGAAGTCCGCACCCATGTGGGAAGAAAGTTGATCGAAGGCCTCCTGCATTGTAGCGAGACCAGCTGTTGCCCGGTTCATCTTAGCAATAAGAGAACGCACTGAACTACATCAGCAATGCATAAAATATCTCAGAAGAATTGGATTACCAGCACCAACAGTCTTTTTCCCATTAGAGTCGTTCATGTAATCGTCGAGAACCTCTTGACAGTGCACACAAGACATACTGCAGGTGCTACCCACAACCTTATCCAATACAGCCCAAAGAGTTTCCAAAATCTCGCCGTCAACCTGTCCAGATCCTTCCATGAAGCTCAATGAGAACTCTCAGAAGCAGTCCAGAATGTGTGCTCCTAAATGAAATTTCCCCACAGTGGCAGAGAGCTCAAGATCCTCACGAAACAACAGATACTCGCCCGCTTTAAACCTCTCCATCCAGTGCAGAACCCACTGGCATGATATGACATACATGAGCAAGAACTGTTTGATCTGGGGAGGGAGTTGTCAAAAGACTTCAGAGATCGAATAGTCCATGTTGATTTGTCTGCGATCCGAGAGTTAGCAGTGCTCGGAGTCTTTGGTAGTGATGAACCTCTCTCCTGCCATGAAGTTTACCACAGAATGAGGGAAAAAACAGCCATGCCTTGTGTATGCACAGGCACCAATGCCTGTAGAGTCTACATCCTTGCGCTTTGCATTAGTCTCGTTCACAGTGTGGTTGTCGTTGCAAGTTGAGCACTATCTGTCCACATGAATATTGAGGTTGTGTGAAACTCAAAACTTGCCTGTTTGCGTTCCGGAGTTATCCAAAGATGCTCATTGTAGGATGCTGATCCGACAAAGAACATTTCACCATCACTGAGACGAACATTGTCTGATGGGTTCTGCATTTTGAGATTTTTGAGCTTGAAGTTTCCAATAGCAACCGCTTGTGGGCGGTAAAGTTTACTAGCAGTTCCCACGGTCAAAACGACGATTTTACACCCAGGGATGGCACTTAGATTCATCGAATTTTCTAGCTCCTCCATGGACACATTCTTTCCAAGCTGTGGGCAAGTGACACAAAAGAAACTCAAATCACCAAGCTTTCGAGGCTGATTTGAATCATGGGCTACACTGCCCCTCATCAGATTAGTCAAATTGCGCCATTGACGTGCACATCACATAAATGCAGGATAAGTGTTCTGAGCACTGTATTAGCATTCAGGACCTTGCTCAGAGTTGGTAACTCACTGGTGTGGAAAGCGGAAAGACCGCATCTGTCAATCTCCGAAGTTTTGCGAGAAATGTTCACACAGAGGTCTTGCACTCCAGCGAGTTGATTATGAATTCGTCGAGAACATTAAAGGTAAACATGGTTGAAGGCCAGTCTGATGTGGTGGGATATAGTTGGTGTTCCAGGAGCTGCATATATTGGGCCACAATTGTGCCATCGTCCCCCCTAACATTCACACCACCGAACCTGCCTTGAAAAGATTCCGGTGGTGTTTACCACCCGTACGCGGTCCCCAACAAATCCGAAAGGGACATCTTGCCATTCTTCATCGCCGTTTATAGTGTCATTCATGATGACATACCCATCAGCATCCTCTGCATGATTTCCAGGGTGGCGGCCATCATACGAGAGATTCAGACACAGCTTGCCTCCATGGCCGAGGAATATTGTAAGCCCAAGTGCACTGAGATCATGTTTCTTGAAGAAGCAGCCGTTCCATATTTTAATTCTGTGAAAGGGAGACGACTGGTGGATCACAACACAACCCTCCTGGCACCAGACGGCACACCCAGTACAGTCATCACAACGGAAAATTCCCCCATCCAATTTGTGACATCTCCCACAATGGCGAAGCTGGCTGGGTCACAGGTGCCGCACGCCAGCGTTGAGGAAGTTGAGGACGAGGACGAGTACCCCATTCCCGTATTACCTGTAGACCACCTGTATGTGATGATGTTAGAATCATTATACACTACTGGTTTCCAGAGCCCCACTGATCGGCAAGACCGTAAGGATGAATATTGCCCGCATGAATCATCCAATGCCCGCTGCCACTATTCAACCGACACCGGTGAGCCTGAATCGCCCCTCAAGCATCTCAAGTCGCCAGTCCCAGGCGTCGAGGAAGTATACCCCAACAACGAGGACGAGGGTGCCGAGCCTACCAACCCCCTCGTATTTAACTTCCGAGTCACCCACTCCACACATGGGTTATTCAAGGAGGACAAACGACACCCACTAAGCCGCACGCTGCTGGGCCTCATAGACACCGAGGTCCCTACCCTCCACTCGTCCTCCCATCCACTATACTGGACTGGAGAGTACAACAAACTAGAATTGTGCGACGCAGCCTGGGACGAAGCCATTAAATTGGTAAACATTCGCAGCACACAGATTATGGACGTAACCACTCTGCCGCCACCTGATGCCAACCGTGTGGACGCCCTACGTCGCCGATGGTTTGATGCCTGTGCGGACCTCATGGGGCCCATTCCCCTAGTGCTGCCTCCACTGCGCGAAATAAATCACGAGATAAACCTAATGGATGACAACGCGGTTTACAATAACCATTCATCCCGCTGTCCTGATGCGCTTCGCCCCCAGCTGTGTGAAAAGATAGTGCGGTATGTGAAGGCAGGATGGTGGGAATTAAAACCAGTCCCACAAACCGCACCTCTACTCTGTATCCCTAAGAAGGACAATGGCCTTCGTACCGTCGTGGATGCTCGGCAACAGAATGAGAACACCATCAAGGATGTTACACCGTTTCCCGACCAAGACACGATACACATGGATGTAGCGCGCTGTGAGGAAGACTGCGGCATCTCTTTGGAAAACGGTGTTCCAAAAATGACTTGTTCTTCCTCTGGGAGATTTCTTGTTAACAAGTGGGTCGATAAGTGTTTGTAAGAAGAGGAGGTCAAACAGAGTTTGCCCTTGGGATACTGTGGGAGGTCAAAAATGGGGGATAATGTGAAAAATACCTTGTTCAGACAGGCACACTACCCTTGTGCTTCTATCTGAGACAATATCCAAGTCTCCACTCTGTCTTTCATCTATTGCCTTTCCCCTTTGAACTGGGTGATAGTTGATGCAGCTGGTTTTCCAAAGGTGGGTTAGCCGCGGTGGCTTGACGAGGGCTTATAGGCTCAACGTGTGTTAGACTCGTGTGTCAGACTCGTGTGTTAGGTGTGGCAAGTCGGTGTTGGTCTAAGAGGACCGCGATTTGGTACGAGATGCCTTGGTCGTTCCTCTCTGTGTCAGCAGTGGTTTTCAATGGCAAGGGAGCGATTAGTATGAGTCAGATGTTTGGTATGAACCATCTAGAGGGGGTGTGATCAAGTGTCTTGCAACAAGTTAGATGGTTAGTGTGTGTGTGTGTGTGTGTGTGTCAACAGTGTATTGGGGGATTTTGCCCGCTATCAGCCTGGGAGAAACCATGTCCCAATCCTTTGAGTAACACACTTGGTCGACTTCCATCTACATTCGCGTATCCCAGAGGTGCTTTTCAAATTTTCAATTTGGCTCACATGGAGTGGCTCTTCAATACTTGCAAGTCTCTTCCAGTCGGCTGGGCAACTTTATAAATAGTCAAACGAACCAAAAAAGAACGCAATACACTGCCTCTCCGAGTCCCTGTCCAACACCCAGTCTCTGGCCTTCAATATAATATCTCGTGGGCACACTTTGCAAAGATAGCCCTTCAATTAACTCATCAAGGTCTTCTTCAAAGTTCAAACACAGTTCGTCCAGTCTCCCAAAATATCACCTTGTCTCTCTGTGCAGTCCTCCAGCCATTCAATAAATCTCTGTCACAATTCGATCACAATCTTATCGCGACAATGCCTATCTTAGTGCCCAAACAATACATCGGTCAAGTTTTTGTACCATACAGTTCCACAGTACATATATCCAAGGGGTGTTGAAGCGATCTTGAACAGAATACGCATGTTGCTTTACTGGGGTCCATGCTCTTGGTGGCACCGTTGCCCTTGAGAAGCTCCTTGTCCTTGACCTGCAAATCAATGGCAAAGTAATGGATGCCTGAAGAGATTTATATGTTGTAGCTGTGTCGAGAGGAAAGAGCGGCATGGTGAGCGTGAGAGGAAAGAGGAAGGAGTGTCACCGATCCGACCTGGCACTTCCAGGTCCCATGCCATATTCGACTTCGAAGCTTGTTTGAAGTACCCTCAAGTGATGCCTGCTTCATTCAAGTCAGAGCAACTATCGTTCAGTGCAAAAATGGAATCCCACTGGGGTTTGTGTTCAGAAAACCGTCGTCCAGATCAATCAGGTAACAGTATCCATTTCGGTGAACTCGTTCAGATCTAATACCAGTCTTTTGGCCTTGTCGAAGAGCACAAAACCGAGATTTAACCTGTCAGGTAAATGTTAAATTTTTGACCATCGAAGTTTAACTAAAGCTCAACCCATAGGTTGGCAGCTACTGTATGGATTTTCCCGCTAGACTCAGCAATTGCTATTCCTGTGTACCGTGCACCAAGTGCAGATTATCAATTTTAAATTTATGGAGCCTTGGGATGGTCATGCCACGAAGTTCAAATTTAAAATTGCATAAAACAAGCTTGAATTCGGTATATACGGCCTATTAAATGGAAGCCAAATTTGAAGGTGCATGAGGCAGATAGCTACAATCACACTATAATGAAATATATATATTAAGAAATTTTAACGCATTCTGGGCTGCATTTTCCTCCTTCCCTGTTAATGACCATGAGGCCAACACATTCAGTGTTCACACTGCCCTCGGAAAATTTGGGCACCGAACTGGCGGGTACATCATCTTTTGGGACCTAGGACTCGTCACTGAGTTCCCTGCCAGCTCATCAATTCTGATTCCCAGTGGTGTCATCCGCTACTCCTTCTCATTATTCACTGTTGAAGTGTGGGACTTCCAGCACCCCCATTTGTCTCACATGATTTCGCTTTGTGGTCACATGATTACTTACTCATCTGCTTACTGATCACCTTACTCACCCGCTTACTGAGCACATCACATGACCCCTTACTCAGCTATTTGTAGTTAGTATATATACCAGGCATGTAAACCTGGAGTCCTCAGTTTCTCACTGTTGACTCCAGGTAAGTAGTCTTCTATCTCTTCAATAAGAGTTTCTCACTGTTGACTCCAGACCACTGTGCTTGCCTGATTCTAACATTCACTTTTGCAATGCACCACAGGAGGCATTTTGTGCTGGCTCTTCAATAGATGCCACACTGACCTCAACTTCCCAATGAACACCATGCATGCACAGCATGACATCCGCGAGCTTGTGCAAGCCACTGCACACGGCACAGCATTGGAAAGGTTCCCCCTCAGCAAAGAATTGGAAGAGCACAGCATGACATAGCCCTTCCTCGAGTTCAATCGTAATTCTGGTACTGATTTATTCACCTATTCTCAGCTGCACCCTCTATTTCATTTCCCAGTCCTATTCTATTCGTACTATTTATTTAATGAGTTTGCTTCCCTAGTTTCTGTACCTCTTCTGCCCTCCCAGACTGCCCAGTTCATACTATTTATTTAGGCCTTGTTACATCCTGGATGTCAGGTACCTCTCCTTTCAGACTACCCACCCTTGCACCCTTGTTGAATATGGATCTTTGCATCTATCTTTTTGAGAGAATATATATAACAGAGACGACATTATTTATTTTGTTGAATACAGTTCATTGCATCTATCTTTGCAGAGAATACATTTAACAGAGACAAATTTGTTTATTCAGAACCAATACTTCTGTCCTTGCTTGAAGTGTGACTGCTGTTCCGGCTGTGGTACATGATCCGGGTAACCAGTGATATTCAGGATGGGCCTGAGGTCATCCTCCTCGTTGTTCCCATCATATCCATACCCACTGCCTAGTAAATGACTAAAATCCATTATTGTGTGAACCTTGGCAGGGGCCGACTTTGAGGGAGTGGAAAGCGCTGCCGCCGATGGAGGCCTTGAGATTGTGACAGCATGGGTGCGCACCAGTGAATCTTCGAGTGCGCTGGATGCTGCAACCATGCTCTGGCTCTCTTTTTTCCCTCTCTCTCTTCATTGCGATGAGCTTCTTGGCCGCCTTGGCCATCTCTTTGCAATGTCTGAAAGAGTCATCAAAATAAGGAAAGAACAGCTCTAGGAGGTACACTAACTCGTGGTGATTCGTGGTGATTGGCCCTGTATGTCTGTTGTCGGACACAATATTTGTTTTGGAGGGTGGCTGGCGCCTTCAAAAAATCCTCGTGGTGCCTGATGAGTGGCTTGCTTTGATGGAGGTTGGGAGGAAGAAAAAAGGGGGGACTTACTGTCATATGCGCAAAAGCACTTTTGCATTGATGACCATCTTGTTGCTGTCCCCTGCACCATCAGAGGAGGAAAGCCACAATTGAAATAAACTCACCGCTGACAATACTGTCATGAACATGTCTATTTTCGAGTATTTATCACACAGTAGGTACAAGTAGTGTAGTTGATCAGATCATCGGCCTGTGAGGGCGCATCAGTGCACTCCATTGACAGCTGTTCCCATGCCTGACAGTGCTCTCAGTCAGCAACTCATGGATGCCTCATGTTTGCCTCATTGCAGCCTCATGTTTGCCACATGTTCTTACTTATCTTTCTCATGCTTTTACTCAGCTTTCCCATGAAGTTGACTGATCATACTATATATGTACTTGTAGTTCGCCCGATACCAAGTCTAGTAGTAGCATTTATACCACATTGTAGTAGGTAGTCTCCAGTCTTGAGCTGGTCATATCTCCACTAGCAATATAGTGCTCATTATCATCTCTCCATCCTTTCCCTTTCTAGAGCTTGAGTGTGACCTTGGCTATCACTGTTTGTGGCAGTGTATTGGCTATTGTGTCTGACACCTCCTAACACACTTTATATACAGAACTTATTATTTGCAACACAGGCGGTGTGGATCTGGGAATAATTTGGTATAAAAAAGGGTGCGCGCACTCCATTTAAATCCATAACTCATTATTTCCTTTTATTTTAGTGTCCTGTAGAACACAGGCTGCATGTATCTAGGAGTCGCCGCCAGGACCCTCATACTCCAGAGACTCTTAGGAGGCTGAACATATTGCAAACATGCTGAAGTGCATAGGCATCAGACCTGGTTCAGACCTCAATCCTGGAACTTCCAGAAGCATGCCCGCTAGCTCGCTTCTCATCACTCCGTGTCCTTATGGAAGTGATTCCATATTCCATATCTCCTCTCACAAACTCTAACCCTCTGCAGACTCACCGAGTGGCAATCTCCTCCGCTCTGTGCCTCACATCTGGTTGGTGAAGGTGAACCTTTTATTTTGGCATCCATCCTCATTCCCCTTCACTTGCTTGCTCACATCGACCACCAGTTCAAATAATCCATGGGAAGATCTGCGTCCTGGCCCGCCATCTCCTAGGCATCAAAGAGGTGCTGCTTCCCCCATCTATCATGTACTTGACGTGGACAATGCCAGGTATACTGACCCAGACATACCCTGAGTATATTCTAAATTAACTCAAAATACACTCAAAGTATAGAGGTTCAGTCTACTCTGAGTATATTCTCAATATGCCTGAGGTATGCTTAAGATATGCTAACTCAGTATATTCTGAATATACTCAAAGTATACTGAAGAGTATTATTAAAGTATACTGAGTCACCTGATTCACAGTATACTGACTCAGTATACTTTGATCATATCAATAACACATATTGCTATATAAGGAAGGTTTAGGAGAAAGTAAAGACATGCCAAAAATGGGAATTCTGAATGAGTAAATATCAGACATGAAATGACATGACATGACATGACATGACAGACATGACAGACAGACATGACAGACAAACAAGACAAGACAGACAGACAGACAGACAAGACAGACAAGACAGACAAGACAGACAAGACAGACAAGACAGACAAGACAAGACAGACAGACAGGACAGACAGAACATGACAAAACATGACAAAACAGACAGAACAAAACATGACAAAACAGACAGACAAGACAGATGTGTAGCAAAGATACTTCTATAGCATATTTGACATGTTGAGTTGCAGTGGAAGGTCACATGTTTGTATGAATTGATTACCAAGCTGAGAAAAATACTATAGTCTTGGTTGAGTTGTCTGGTCCATGTGGGTTGCAGGGTGAGAACATTGTGTATCCAGCCACAGAGTGGAGGAGGCATGTGGGATGCCACAAAATGAATTTGAGGTCCACCAGAGGGTGGGAAAGGTTTGTAGTTTGCTTGTCTGGCTGAAGTAGGTGAAATTGAGTCTTGCAACCAAATTAAGAAATATCCACTGAGCTGGTACAGCTTGTCCTACATCCTGCGGCGGTGTGGAGGAGATGTGTAGGATACCACAAAATCAATTTGAGGTCCACCAGACGGTGGGAAAGGTTTGTAATTTGCTTGTCTGGCTGAAGTGGGTGAAATTGAGTCTTGCGACCCAATTAAGAAATATCCACCAAGCTTGTACAGCTTGTCCTACATCCTGCAGCAGTGTGGAGGAGCTGCATGGGATGCCCCAAAATTAATTTGATGGCCACCAGAGGGTGGGAAAGGTTTGTAATTTGCTTGTCTGGCTGAAGTGGGTGAAATTGAGACTTGTGACCCAATTAAGAAATATCCACCAAGCTTGTACACATCCTGTGGCAGTGTGGAGGAGGTACACGGGATGCCCCAAAATTAATTTGAGGTCCAGGGCCCAGTGCATACAGGAAGGGTTTGCATTTTGCTTGTCTGGCTGATAGGGCCTATGTGCAGCTCCACACGTGCTTTGCACAAGACATTGAGCATGTATCTGGGATGTGAGGAAGATACTTGGGGTTGGACCTGAAAAATCCTAGGGCCCACTGCATATGGGAAAGGTTTGCAATTTGCTTGTCTGCCAATAATGGGTGAAAAAGAGGGTGTAGACTGAATTTGGAAATATTGGAGGTCCTTGCAGACCATGATGTGTAAGTGGCAATGGTATTGAGAAGCACCCTGGCTTCACATGAAACAAATCTTATGGCTTAGGACATGTCAGAAGGGTTTGCAATTTCCTTGTCTGACTGATAGGGTTATTAGGGTATTGAGTGGAATTGATGTGTAGCTCTGCATATGCATTGCACAAGATGTTGAGCATGTATGTGCAGTATGAGAGAGTTACTTGGCTGTGCACAAGAAAAATTGTGTGGGCCATTGCAGACAGGAAAGGTTTACATTTTGCTTGTCCAGCTGATAGGATCTATATTGGGGTATTGAGCAGAATTGTGTGTACCACTGCACATGCTTTGCACAGGGTGTTGAGCATGTATGTGCAATGTGAGTCAGATATTGGCTATGCACAGGAAAATTTGCAAAGCCCGTTGCAGGCAGGAAAGGGTTGCATTTTTGCTGTCTGGACAATGGGGGGCTATTTTTGGTGATTGAGCCCAATTACTGTGTAGCTCTACACATGCCTTGCACAACATGTTGAGCATGTATCTGTACCGTGAAGCAGATACTCAGCTTCACACAGGGAAATTCCCAGGGCCAGGAGCAGATGGGAAAGGTTTGCAATTCACTTGTTTGGCTGATAGTGGCTATATTGAGATATTGAGCTGACTTGACACATAGCTCCACACCTGCTTTGCACAGGATTATGAGCATGTATCTGTGATGTGAGACAGATACTTGTCTTTGCGCAGAAAAGAACCCAGGGCCAAGCACAGATGGGAAAGGTTTGCAATTTGCTTGTCTGGATGATAGGGGCAAAATTGGGTGATGCACTCGGATTGATGTGGTGGTTGAATCTGGTTTGCACAGGTTGTTGTGCATGCAACAATGGTGTGAGGAGATATGTGGGTTGCCACAAAGTTAATTTGAAGGCAGCCAGCAGGTGGGAAAGGTTTGCAATTTGCTTATCTGGTTGAAGTGGGTGACATTGAGCCTTGCAACCCAATTAAAAAATATCCACCCAGCTTGCACAGAACATTGTGCAAGTATCCATGGTGTGGAAGTGATGTCTGGGCTGCCACAAAATTAATTTGATGGCCACCAGCAGGCCAGAAAGGTTTGCAATTTGCTTGTCTGACCAATAGGGGTAAATTTGGGTGATGGCCTCAAATTGGTGTAGTGCTCAAAACCTGGTTTGCACAAGATGTTGTGCATGCAACGGTGGTGTGGAGGGGACATGTGAGTTGACATAACATTAATTTGATGGTGACCAGCAGCCAGGAAAGGGTTGCAATTTGCTTGTCTGGCTGAGTTTTGGTGAAATTGGGCCTTGCAGCCCAATTAAGAAATGTCTACCCAGCTTGCACAGGATGTTGTGCAAGTATCCACAGGGCAGCCAGCAGGCAGGAAAGATTTGCAATTGGCTTGTCTGGCCGGCAGGGACAAAGTTGGGTGATGGGCTTGAATTGGTGTGGTGGTAGTAACCTGGTTTACACAGGTTGTTGTGGATGCAACAGCAGTGTGGAGGAGATTTGTGGGGTGCCATAAAACTAATTTGATAGCACCCAGCGGGTGGGAAAGGTTTGCAATTTGCTTGTCCAGCTGGCAGCAGCAAAATAGGGTGATGGACTTGAATTGGTGTAGTGGTTGAAACCTGGTTTGCACAGGATGTTTTGCATGCAACAGCAGTGTGGAGGAGATCTGTGGGTTGCCACAAAATTAATTTGATGGCAACCAGGACCCAGAAAAGGTTTGCAATTTGCTTGTCTGGCCAATAGGGGCAGAATTAGCTGATGGACTTGGTGTGGTACTCGGTTTGCACACATTGTTGTGCATTCAAAGATGGTATGGAGGAAACCACAAAATTAATTTGATGGTGACCAGCAGGCAGGAAAAGCTTGCCATCTGTTTGAGCCTTGCAACCCAATTAAGAAATATCTACCCAGCTGGCACAGTGTGTTGTGCAAGTATCCACAATATGGGAATGATGTCTGGGTCACCACAAAATTAATTTGATGGCAACCAGCAGCAAGGAAAGGCTTGCAATTTGCTTGTCTGGCTAGTAGGGATTGGGATATATTTATTTTTTTGCTTTTTGCCCTTATCTGCTTGACTGAAAACAGATTACAGCTTAATTCTTTTCAGTTTGACCTGAAAATGCAGATCTGACCACCACCTTTGATTTTCCTGATGCGATCACAATTGCCTTATTAGGCAAATATCGGTCTTTTTGCACAAAATGATGAGCATGATAGCTATAGTTGTCTGACTGACCTAGAAATTTGAGAGGATGGTCTTGGTTGTATTATGGAGGGCTTAAAATACCGGGATTTCTTATATCATATGTGTTTCCCTTATACAAGGTACTTGAATATCCATCATAATGAGAATGCAAAATACTAGCGAAATAAAGCACACATTGAGAAGACCACCCTTTTTAATACTCATAAGGATGTTGTATCAAATTTATACGCCAATCTGATTACCACACAGACAATGCGACAAGTTCTGTGCAAAAAAGATTGATATTTGCCTAATAAGGCAATTGTGATCGCATCAGGAAAATCGAAGGTGGTGGTTGGATCCGCATTTTTTCATTGCCAAGAAGATGCACTTATTTTCAGGTCAAACCGAAAAGCATTAAGCTCTGAATTGCTGTGCGAGAGAAACTGACAAAAAAAAAAGAACAGGCCATGCCTTAGGTTCTGCAAACGGCTGTAACTACTACCCAGATTTGTAGTTACTCTTAGATCACTTACAATTATATTTAATTTGGTCTAACCAACTTTGAATGGTTTCTTCAAGCATTTGACTACTTTTTCCTAGAAACATCACAATGTGAAGGCCTAAACAAGCCCAGAAAAAATACCATCAAAATCAACATATTGTTAAGATCAGGCTGCAACCCCTACCCTAACTGGAACACAGAAAGTGCTGCTTTGGTGTAGTGGTAATGGTGCCTCTTGTGAACAATGCATCCATGCACTCTGTGCGACCAGCCAGACTAACCGGTACTTCCGGTGACCGGCTCGACTGGTCAACCCAGTACGGACCGGCTGGACTTCCGCACCTCGGGACCATCAGGTTTTTACACAATGAAGGATTACTGAGTGTTTCCTGTTTATCCGCTGGCCGCTATTGTCTTCAATGTCGGCCTCGTCTTTCCCCGACGTTTCCGATCCAATTTCCCTTTTGGGAAATTAATTCTTATTGTCTTTATTGTACCGCAAATTAAGTGTCATGCCACAATTCCTTTAAGATACTATTAAATCTACATCTTAAATACTCGTCCTGTATGTCCTGTACTTCAGTTTGATTATAAACGTTTCCTACGCACTATCCTGTCTAAGTTGCTCGACCGGTTCTCTCAGTCTTGTCGGTTCTCCCTTGGACTTGTCTTGAATCAGCCCAGCTAGTACGCTCACCCTTGTCCTCTGTGGTGTTGCGTCTCATTATACCTCCCGGTCTTTGCCGGTCAGATCCGAACTTCCAAACGACCGGTCTTGGCCGGTTCCCAGTTCCTCCGGCCCTAGCCCCTTCTACTTGCACGGTATATAACAGGTTCAAACCCTGGTGTGGGCATTTCTTTTGTCCAGCAAATGTTGATTATTATATTAAAAGACAAAGCACCTGCCTGACTACACTCAATCCCCAGCTGGGCTGGCACCAGAAGTAAAGCTGTTGCTGTGACGATGACTAGTTTCAATCTTCTGGCCCAACATGAGTTGAGGTGAGAACAGTTGGAGATATCTCCACCACCAGTGCACCACCAAGTTAACTTTGCACATTGCTCTATTGAAGGCAGGCAGGGCTACTTTGGACACCAGAGTAGCATAGCAAATAGAATATGGAACACTGCCATTGCATGCATAACAACCTGTGCAAACCAGGTCTGGAGCACCACACCAATTCAAGTCTATCACCAAATTTTGCCCCAATCAGCGAGACATGCAAATTGCAAACCTTCCTCCACCGTTTTTTTGGCATCAAATTGGTTTTGTGGCAGCCCAAACATTATTGTTACATCATGGATACTTGCAAAACATCCTGTGCAAGCTGGGTGGACATTACTTAATTGGGTTGCTAGGCTTGATTTCAGCCACTTCAGCCAGGCAAGCAAATTGTAAGCCTTTCCTGGCTGGTGATCAACATCAAATTGATTGTGCAAACCCACAGATCTGCTCCACACCGCTGTTGCATGCACAACATCTTGTGCAAGCCATGCTCGAAGCACCACACCAATCCACATCCAATGCCCAATTGTGCTGCTATCAGCCAGACAAATTGCAAACCTTTCCACCCACTGGTCATCATCTGGAACCAGCAACTTTGCTGTCGAACACAATAATATCAATTGACGAATATGACAGGGAAATAGAACTCCTGCACCTTTCACCCTTTGAAGCCTCTATGGCCTTCCCTAGCTCCACCTGATCAAAGTCAATCCACTTCGGTCTGATCAGTGAAGGTGAAGGGTCTCCTGTACCTTATTAGCATTGGCCATGAGGTTAGTCATCCACGCTGTCAAGGCAGCATTCATGTCTTTGGTCACCACAAACTGAGAGCTGTCCCGCACAGAATAAATAAAATAAAAAAACAACAACTGTATAATAATGTACGGAGTAGGTTGGGTGCCACTATGAGTGGATTTTAACTTCTTCACACTTGGCTGAGGCTCAGAGGTACTGGTGTCCTGTTTTCCTCTGGAGCACATTCTTAGTGGACCAGACTGGGCCTATGAGACATCTCTAGCTCTTCAATTCCTAGGTGACTGGTGACAATCCGTCCTCGCCCACAGAACTTCTACCCCAATTATCAATGTTCTTGTTGAGGCTGAGGCATCAGTGCAGGGATTGGTCAACACCTTGTGAACGACCTGCTTTACCTGCTTGCAATCCATCCAGATATGCCAGCAAACGAGTTGTGCAGCAATGAAGTCACCTTTTTGGAACTTTGTGAATTCTTTCCCAAGTTTATGTCTCTCTGGTTCTCCGATGAATTTATCAAACACTGTGGAGGTAGAGCAAACTCCATTAATCCTTTTGCCTCAAACACAAACTTCCTGCAACAATATGTGCACGTCTTCCGCTCCCCCACTGTGTGTTGTCATAATCAGCTCTTCAATCGGTAATTGAGCAAGGGTTTCTTTGACCTGAACCATGTCATTGGTATGCTTCTCGAACATAAATTCTGAACACACTGACATGCGCAATAGGGATTCCATATACACAGCGAGTTACTGAGATCAAAGAGTCATTCAAGATTATCCCAGTTCACCATCACAGGAATGGTGTAAAGCACTACCATGTATTTCAAGCTCAGGTGCCAGCCCATTGGCACCAGCATGATGGGGTGTGCATGTATGTTCATCTCATGTCACGACTAATGACTTGACTAGGACATCGACTTTGTCAATATTTGTACTGCTGGGTACCAGACCACTGTTAGTGTAGCTTCATTCCACGAGGTCCTGTCCAACAAGGTGAGTGCAAGATTCAATCTATATTGCACCCACAGTTCAAGAAGGGTGGGGTTCACTGGGTTCATGTGGTTCCTGGTACGAGCTGGGATCCCACAGACACCGTCACTGCATACCAAGTCACATGGTCTGTGGAACATTGAAGGCAGCCCAACATCATTCCAGGACCCGTTAATAGCAATGGTGTCCCCCTGTTGGCAAAACTCACTGGGTGGCTTGACCATCTAGCTGCCTATATTTGGATGGAGGATGATGTAGAGGGCTTGAAGTCACTGACCAACGTGGCTGGCCTCCCTCAACACCCTGACTAGGTGGATCCTGAGCTCGCTTTGACAAAATGTCTCTGTAATAGGAGGCTAGCTAAGGTGCACCCTCATTGTTCTGCCTCAACAGAGTTTCACAACTAACACCAGCATGCTCCAGGCTCATACCAGAAAACACGGTAGACCTCGGAAGGCAGCGATGAGGAAGACCCTGGAGCAAGAAGTCCAACATGACCAGTGCCGCAAACAAGTCCAGGTCAGGGCAAGGAGTGTGAAAGAAAATGTGATGACAGATGTGAATCTGATGCTGGGGGCGAGGGCAACTAGGGTGAGTGCTCAAGCTCTGTAATGTCCAATCATTGATCATGTTTGTTTCTATATAATGGCATGAAACTCTATTAAGAAGACTGCCCTTTTTTTTTTTCAGAAGTGGGAAGGGAGTTCAACACATTTCTTCTGACATGAAACAAGTGCGTTCGCAACTAACCCCTATTCTTTTTCGAATTGCGGGATATATTTTGGCGGAACTCCAAAATATATCCAGCATACAGTGACAGTTGTACGACACAACCAACATGGAGAAGACACAGGGGGGAAACTACAATACAGACAAATAAGAGGATGATCAGTTTCAACGACGTGGGAGCTGATCACAGGATATTTTATATATATAACTGTAGATAGAATCCTGTACAGTAGATTCTATCTTGTCTATACTCTGGTCTTACTTTGGTTAGAGTTCTGCTTTATAGACTTGAAGCTCAATTCTCCCTTGCTGCAGGATAGCTCCGACCTACATCCAACATTCCATACCCTGCATTCTGACTTTGACACTACCTCTCCACTCAGGACAGTGAAGCACTATTGGTCTATGTTGCTACTGTGGGCTAGGTGGGATATGACCCCGCTGTATGCAAGGCTACGGTTTATACAGTCCCAGCAGGATTACCTTTTGTGATTACTTAGGCCAACCTAAGGACCATCGCTGACAAACATCCTGTGCAAGCTGGGTGGCAGTTTCTTAATTGGGTCAAAGGCTCAATTTCACCCACTTCAGCCAGACATGCAAATTGCAAATCATTCCTGCCTGCTGATCACCATCAAATTAATTTGGTGGCAACCCACAGATCTTCTCCACACTGCCATTGCATGTACAACATCTTGTGCAAACCAGGTTTCGAGTGTTAAAGTGGGAAGCACAGATGGTCTCAGATAGGGGCCGAAAAGGCAGGTCTCAGATGGGTCTCAGATGGGAGGCGAAAAGCCCAGATCCATTCAATCCTAGCTACCTATATATGTCCTAGAACAATAGAGATAGATAAGACAATAAGAACAATAAGGGGAAGATCAGTATCAGTGAAGACAATAAGAACAATAGGATACTGATCCATATCAGGACAATAAGAACAATAAGAGCAAGATCTGTATCAACACAATAAGCAATCCATGTGATCGTCCGAACCAAACACCAGACTCCAACACATAGGGGTAGACATGCAAGAGAACAGAGGTAGCTAAGTAAATAAGAAATCTACGTAGACATGGGGGCTCGTATGAATGTAGCTAAGATAATTATGTGTGAAGTACCATAGACAACAAAGAGGGTTATTCAGGTATCATAGACCAAGGTGAATAAACCCACTAATTTGCAATAAAGATTACACTACATAAGCTTTTACTGATTTATTCTCATGACTAGAAGAGTTGATCGGGTATTGGAGACCAAGATGACCAAACCTGCAGGTAGTAGAAATATTTATTTGAATAACTAAGAGGGTTGATCGGGTATCATAAGCCAAGGGTGACCGAACCCAGTAGAGACAGAAATAGCCAATAGGATGGCAATCAAATATACACAGTTGATTGTGAGGGTTCCTCGGGTATTGTAGACCAAGGTGAGGAAACCAAGCATTCATGAAAGATGCTCTCAGTACAAAACACTTAGTATAGCTTAGAGATAATTAGCTGGTCGGTGGACCAGCTGAGATGACCAAAGATGAAAACAGAAACAAACAGAGACAGACAAATAGATGTAAAGTACTAGGGTGGATTCAACTTCTGATTCAGTAGATTACATGTGGTTATATACTAATTTTCCATCAATTTATTAGTCACATCATCCCTTTGTTTCATCCTTTGAAACATAGTTCTGCTTTGTCACTGATCCCTCTAGTTACCCAATTTAGTCCTAAGGCTGTAGTGAAATGTGTTTTGTGAGTCAGTTGGTGGCTAAATTTAGTAATTTCAGAATATGGTGTGATCAAAAATGGTGCTGTCAGGCATACAAAACCGTGGAATTAGTAATTTTGCAAAGTGGTGTGATCAATAATGGTGCCATTCAGGTATTCAAGACCATGGAATTAGTAATTTTGCAATGTGGTGTGATCAATAATGGTGCCATTCAAGCATACAAGACCATGGAATTGCCAGTTTTGGTGTATGGGATGATTGATAATGGTGCCATAAAGCATTTGAGGCCGAAGGAATTAGTAATTTTGCTGTATGGTGTGATCAATAGTGGTGCCATTGGGCATTTGAGGCCGGTGAATTAGTAATTTCATAATGGTGTGATTTCAAAATGGTGCCATGAGTGCAAATTTATGACCTGTTGTCATTTCATCATCAATTTGATGGAGTCGCACAATGTTGGCCAAATCAGTCTTGTCTCCCAACAGTTTGGGGACATGACTGCAGGTATATGTAAAAGAAATGTATTCTAAAAATTAAGCAGAGGATACAAGTTGGTGTTTAAAAAATGATCTAAGACATCAGACAGGCACACAAGATTGCCATGTGGCTGGTGGAGAAGGGGGCGTGGGATATGCCAGAGGTCAAAGGACATGCACCATGGCAGGAAAGAGAGTGTCATTCTGTTTGGCATGCATTGAGAGAGAGGGATTTTGGGGCTGTACAGATGGGTGTAAATGTATGTTGTTCATCATCTCAATGACCCGCTGAGGGCAAGAGGCCACCAGCAGTATCATGGCCCCACCCAGCTGCCTTGTCCTCCAATGTTATCAAAAACTTCTTGGGAAAAAAGAATACCGTTGAAATACGAGCAGGGGTGATGTTGTTCAAGGTGTCCTCTTCATCAACAGGAAGAGGCTCCCACTCCTCCATGCCATGGTATAAAGCACCAGAAAAACAGAAACATAGGTCACCAGGTGTGGAGATGAAAAAGAAACTTACCTAAACTTGAGTGCCTTGCCAAATTGCACAAAGTCAGGAAAAACTAACCCTCTGCATCCAAAGCCTCCCTCTGGAGTGGTTCCCATTGGCCCAGCTTCAAGACCATCCACTTGAAGTGCCCCCAGACCTGGAGCTTCCACATGATTGCATGCCCAATAGATGGACCAGGATCATTGAGTGGTAAATTGTCAGACACAATAGCCAATACACTGCCACAAACAGCGATAGCCAAGGTCGCACTCAAGCTCTAGAAAGGGGAAAGGGATGGAGAGAGGATAATGAGCACTATATTGCTAGTGGAGATATGACCAGCTCAAAACTGGAGAACTACCTACTACAATGCGGTATAAATACTACTACTAGACTCGGCATTGGATGAACTACAAGTACATATATAGTATGATCAGTCAGCTTCATGGGAAAGCTGAGTAAAACCATGAGAAAGATAATTAAGAACATGTGGAAAACATGAGGCTGCAATGAGGCATCCATGAGTTGCTGACTGAGAGCGCTGTCAAGCATGGGAACAGCTGTCATTGGAGCGCATCAGTGATGCGCATAATAGCGCATCTGATGCAGACCCTGATGCGCCCTCACAGGCCGATGATCCGATCAACTACACTACTTGTACCTACTGTGATAAATACTTGAACATAGACATGTTCATGACATACATTTTGTTCTCCATTTATCAAGACCCAAGGTTATAGC
This sequence comes from Mycena rebaudengoi, assembly GCA_029282285.1. NCBI lineage: Eukaryota > Fungi > Basidiomycota > Agaricomycetes > Agaricales > Mycenaceae > Mycena > Mycena rebaudengoi. Next base: position 105,019 of record JARJCX010000195.1, on the reverse strand, counting down.
AATTGATTAGCAAAGAGTGTTAGAATCAGGCAAGCACAGTGGTCTGGAGTCAACAGTGAGAAACTCTTATTGAAGAGATAGAAGACTACTTACCTGGAGTCAACAGTGAGAAACTGAGGACTCCAGGTTTACATGCCTGGTATATATACTAACTACAAATAGCTGAGTAATGGAAATGAGTAATATGAATAAGCTGCTCAATAAGCAGCTGAGTAAGGGGTCATGTGATGTGCTCAGTAAGCGGGTGAGTAAGGTGATCAGTAAGCAGATGAGTAAGTAATCATGTGACCACAAAGCGAAATCATGTGAGACAAATGAGGGTGCTGGAAGTCCCACACTTCAACACTCCCCCTGAATGAGAGCAGTCTCATTTTCTCCCCCTCAATCCCATCATGTCTCTCAGCCGTTCCACAGCTGGCTTGGGAAGTGCTTTGGTCATGATATCTGCAAGTTGATCCTGAGTTGGAACATACTTTACATCAATCACACCGCTTTCAACAGTTCCACGAAGCCAGGAATGTGCCATGTCAAGGTGCCTGATACGACCATGGTGTTCAGGATTCCGAGCCACAACAATTGCAGACTGATTGTCCATCAGTAAAGTGGAAGCACCAGTCAACCCATACTCCAACTCCTGCAGCAAATTCCGCATCCACACAATCTCCTTGCCAGCATCTACTCCAGCAACATATTCTGCCTCTGTAGTGGACAGAGAGACAGTAGTCTGTCGCTTGCTTCTCCAGCTCACTGGTCCACCAGCCATCATCACCACAAATCCACCAGTGCTTTTCATGGTGTCCTTGTCACCAGCAAGATCAGCATCAGTGTAAGTGAAGAAGGTTTCATCTGGGTCGATGTAGGCAATGAATTTATAGAGGGATGGTGATTTCTTGGAGTAGATGATGCAATAATCAAGAGTGCCTTGGATATAGCGGAACAAGTGCTTCAGAGCCTTGTTATGCTCTTCACCAGGATTGCTGTTGAAGCGTGCCAGAACACCAACTGTGTAGGAGATATCAGGACGGGTTTGGATAGCCAAGTACATCAGAGAGCCAACAGCACTGATATAAGTGCCCTTGATGAGTTTGGACTCTTCTTCAGACTTGGCTCCCATCTCTTTGGTCAAGGTAAGACCAGGCAGCATTGGGGTTGAGACAGGCTTGCAATCAGCCATTCCATACTGCTCAAGCATGTTCACAGCATATTGGCGCTGCGACATTGAAATGTCTCCAGTCTTGGAGTCACGCTGTACCTTGATCCCAAGAAGCCACTCTGTGGGACGAAGGTCCTTGACTCTGAATGCAGAGCCAAGTTCAGCAATAACTCTGTCAATATCAGCATCATTCTTGGAGGCAATGACACCATCATCAACATAGATAGGGAGGATGATCCGAACAGCTCCATCTGAATAGATAAAGCATGAACGATCAGACTGGAGACACTTGAAGCCCATTTGGTGGAGCTTCTCTCTCAGCTTCTTGTGCCATTGCCTGCCAGCCTGCTTGAGCCCATAAAGGGATTTTCGCAGTTTGAGGAGCTGGCCAGGTCTGCCCTGGGGAAACCCCTCAGGTTGAGTCATATAGACGTCCTCATCGAGGTCCCCATTGAGATAGGCAGAGGAGAAATCAATGGATCGAAGCTGGAGATCATGCTGAGCAGCAAGAGCAAAAATGGTGCGCAGGGTGGCTGGTTTGATGGTGGGAGAGAAGATTTCGTTGTAGTCAACCCCATAGCGCTGACCACGACCGTCTGCAACTAGTCTGGCCTTGTAGCGCTCAATAGTTCCATCAGACTTGTGTTTGATCACAAACACCCACTGAGAGCGAATTGGCTTCACTCCATGAGGTGGATCAACAACATCCCAAGTGCAGTTCTCAAAAAGAGCATTAATCTCTGAGACGGCTGCATCCTCCCACAAATGAGCATCAGAGCGTTTCATTGCCTCATAGAAGGTGCGAGGATGACCAGACTGAACAGCAGCCTGAGCTGACTGAACAGCTGCAATGTTAGCTTGCTGAAGTGCTTCATCAGATGGATCTCCCTGGTGAGCAACAATGAGAACACTGCCTGGTTTCAGCAGGAGCTCATCCTCAGATTCTGAGTCTATGGCAGGGGTAGGCTCCCTGTGTGCTTTCCACCAGTCCCCTGCTGGTCTGTGCTCTGTGGTTTGACCATGGTAGCGACGACGTGCAGCAACACCAACAGGTGAAGCTGGAGGTGGAGGATCTGGCTGTGGTGAAGGAGACCTTGAAGCAGGTTGGGAAGGTGGAGGGGATGGTTGGGGTGCTGGAGGAGCTGGATGAATGCGCTGTTTGGGTCTGTCCTCTTCATCATCAGTAGTTTGGACAGCAAAGGCAGACTGTGAAGTGCAGATGGATCCAGTCTTGGACATTTCTTCATCTGCTCAGCACTGCACCCTGGGAAGAAGCGCTCATCAAATACAGCTCTCTCCGAGATCACCATCTTGCGAGTCACTGGGTTATAGAATTCCCATGCCTTGTACTCTGTAGGATATCCCACAAAGATACATTTCTCAATATGGGAGCCAGAGGCATCCCTTTTATCTTTCTGCACATGCACATAGGCAAGGCAGCCCCACACCTTGAGATGAGACACATCTGGTTTGCACTTATGCCACAGCTCAAAAGGAGTGGTGTTCCCACCAATGCGAGCAGAAGGGTGCATATTAGCCACATGATTGTATGCAGCAACAGCAAGAGCCCTGAATGAAGCAGGAAGATTGGCTTCATGTAGCATTGCAGTAGAGTGTTCATCTATAGTGCGATTGGCACGTTCTGCTGTCCCATTCTGTTGTGGCCTATTCCTGGTTGAGTGGCGATGAACAATGCCTTCTGCAGCTAAGAAGCTTCTGAATGCATTAGACATGTACTCTCCACCCTTATCATCCTGAAATGCTTTGATTTTGCGCTCAAAGTGGTTCTCAGCATAAGCTTTGAACAACTTGAATGCAGCAAATGCATCGCTCTTGCGTCTCATGTGATAGCTCACTTTGAAGCTTGTATGATCATCAATGAAGGTCACCCTATGCTTCCATCCCTCACGGGTGTGCACTTTGTATTCCTTCAAATCAGAGTGAATGAGATCAAGAGGATGTTCAGAACGATGACCAGTAGATGGAAAAGGACCAGCATTCAGCTTTCCTGCTAAGCAGGGTTCACAAAGGGGATCTGGTTTGTGGTTTGAAGTGATCTTTGCACCAGTGACCAGATCCTTGCTTAGGATGTTCTTGGTATCAGCATAAGAATGATGGCCAAGTCGACGATGCAACAAGTGCAAATCCATAGGCAAAGTCCCAGAAGTGAACAAGGCTGAACCAGAAGAGGGGAAACCGACTTCTCTTACATATGCCTGGTTCCTCTCATTGATATCTGCCTCAAATAATAGCTCATTGTTCCTGGTGAAAGAGACAATGTTCCCTTTGAAGGAAACCACGTAGTTATGGTGCTTTGAGAGATAGTAGAGGAACAAACAAGGCATTGGTAAGAATAATATGTCGGCCACTGCGTCCATTTAGAAGTGGCTCAAGTTCTATCTCCCCAATCAGCTCAGAATAAACTATAACTCCGTTGGCAACTTCAATGGCTACCCTGTAAGGTCTAGGGTTTTTGAGGCGGTTTTTACAGTTGGTCATGTGCGAAGTGGCCCCTGAATCCCCATTCCATTGAAAGAAGTTAGCCACAGAAAAAGCAGACCGGGTGAGAAGACTTGCATTGTAAGCCACTTCTTTGGACTTTTCATCTGCATCTTTGCCTTTGGCTTTCCCTTTGCTTTTGTTTCCATTCCCCTTGATTAGGTCAAGGAACTTAAAGCAGTTGAAGAGGGTGTGGCCAGATTGAAGGCAGCCAGGACAAGTGACTGGAGATGCAGCTGGCAGTGTAACAGAGGGTCTGGGGACAGTGGATGCAGTGGCCATGGCTGCTCCAGAGAGAGGGTTCATCCCACTAGAGTGTCCTTCCTGACCAGAAGACTTGAAAGACTGATAATGAGCATAGGCTCTTTCAATGTCATCTGGGTCAAGAGTGCCATGTGACTGCTCAAAAGGTGCTTTCAGAGCGTCAAAACCAGCCTGATCAGGAAGGGCCATAAGAAGGACCACTGCTTGGAGCTCTGCATCGGCCATATCAATGTCAAAGCCAGTGGATCTAGAGTCCTTTAAGGATCTCATAGCAGCAGAGACTCTCCCTGTGAGAGACAGAAGTGACTCTCCCTCCTTGAGTTTAATGGAGGTGAGTGTTCTATAGGCATTGAAGCGAGCTCCAGCCTTCCTTGGAGCAAAGATAGTCTCCAAAGCATCCCACATATGTTTAGGATTGTCCTCATGCTGTTGTACAAGTTGCTGGCAGTCCTGTGAAAGCATGTTCCACAGGATGCCTGCACACTTGTCCATCTCCACTTCTGAATGCTTAGCATTAGAAGAGTCAAAAGCGGTGGTGCAATAGAAGAAGCACTCTTTGGCTTTGAGATAGGCCTTTGCATTGCTCCTCCACTGAGTGAAAAGAGAATCCTTATCAAGGATAGGCAGAGTGACTGCAGGGGAAGCCATGATGGAAGGGAATGGATGGATGCCCAAAGGAAATGAATGCTAGAACCACCAGATACTGATGGTGCCCTCAGGAGTGTGTGTGGAGAAGAAAAGGTAGGTAAGCTAAACTAATGAACACCCAGTTGTGAGGCACTTAGGCCCTAATCCCAGAATCAACGGATTGACTACCGTTTGTTGTCTGGTGAACTAAAGACTACCTCTCAGAGAGGATTTGTCCCAACAGTTGGTGTTCCTAATTCTAAAAGTCACACACACTATAAGGGCAGAAGTCTCTGGCACAAAGTGGCAGAGAGAAGATAGGGCAGAGAGGGAGAGCAGAGGCAGGAATGGATGGAATCTCAAATTGACTGACTCTGATAGACCTAGAAGCCGGGGCCCATAACCTGTTTGAATCAGGCAAGCACAGTGGTCTGGAGTCAACAGTGAGAAACTCTTATTGAAGAGATAGAAGACTACTTACCTGGAGTCAACAGTGAGAAACTGAGGACTCCAGGTTTACATGCCTGGTATATATACTAACTACAAATAGCTGAGTAATGGAAATGAGTAATATGAATAAGCTGCTCAATAAGCAGCTGAGTAAGGGGTCATGTGATGTGCTCAGTAAGCAGGTGAGTAAGGTGATCAGTAAGCAGATGAGTAAGTAATCATGTGACCACAAAGCGAAATCATGTGAGACAAATGAGGGTGCTGGAAGTCCCACACTTCAACATGGTCTGGAGTCAACAGTGAGAAACTCTTATTGACGAGATAGAAGACTACTTACCTGGAGTCAACAGTGAGAAACTGAGGACTCCAGGTTTACATGCCTGGTATATATACTAACTACAAATAGCTGAGTAATGGAAATGAGTAATATGAATAAGCTGCTCAATAAGCAGCTGAGTAAGGGGTCATGTGATATGCTCAGTAAGCGGGTGAGTAAGGTGATCAGTAAGCAGATGAGTAAGTAATCGTGTGACCACAAAGCGAAATCATGTGAGACAAATGAGGGTGCTGGAAGTCCCACACTTCAACAATATGTGGAAGCTCTTAGCTTCATCTGTGTTTCAGTTGGAATCGCTCTCTCTGCATAACATTTCTTGTGAGGATATTCCAGATGCAATTGAACTCAGAATCTTAGAGTTTCCTTCACTATGGGAGATCTCGCTTGTTTCTTGGAGTCGTCCCACTGTTATTACTCTTGTTCTTTGCCTCTGGGCACCTCGTCTATGGGATCTTAGTGTTAAAGTCGGAAGCGCAGATGGTCTCAGATAGGGGCAAAAAAGGCAGGTCTCAGATGGGTCTCAGATGGGAGGCTGTCAGACACAATAGCCAATACACTGCCACAAACAGCGATAGCCAAGGTCGCACTCAAGCTCTAGAAAGAGGAAAGGGATGGAGAGAGGATAATGAGCACTATATTGCTAGTGGAGATATGACCAGCTCAAGACTGGAGAACTACCTACTACAATGCGGTATAAATACTACTACTAGACTCGGCATCGGGCGAACTACAAGTACATATATAGTATGATCAGTCAGCTTCATGGGAAAGCTGAGTAAAAGCATGAGAAAGATATGTAAGAACATGTGGAAAACATGAGGCTGCAATGAGGCTGCAATGAGGCATCCATGAGTTGCTGACTGAGAGCGTTGTCAAGCATGGGAACAGCTGTCAATGGAGCGCATCAGTGATGCGCATGATAGCGCATCTGATGCGGACCTTGATGCGCCCTCACAGGCCGATGATCCGATCAACTACACTACTTGTACCTACTGTGATAAATACTCGAAAATAGACATGTTCATGACATTACCCCCTTCTCTAGGGTTGTGTCCTCACAACGGCACGACAAGACTCAATCTTGCCATTCTCCCAGTTGTACAAATGACCAGGCAGACGAGGGGTGGTGGTAAAGTTCTCCAAACGCTTGTAGATGAACCGAGCATTATGTGGAAGAGGGCGAGGTGCAGAAGGATGTTTTTTGTGGAAATCCGCAATCAGATGGTCAGCTGCAGTAAAATTCGATGCAGGAACCCAACTATCATGCTCTTTGCCATAATTCTTCCAGTGGACAAAGTACTGCAACTTTCCTCTGTAAAGTCTGGAATCAAGAATTTCTTCCACTTCATACTCTTCATGATCATCAACAAGGTCTGGGGGAGGAGGGGGCGGAGTTTTCTGAGAGGGGAATACAGGTGCAACATAGGGGGAGAGGAGGGCTTCATTGAAGACCGGGTATTTAGCCTTCCAGGAAGCAGGGAGTGCGAGACGATAAGAGGAAGTGCCGATCTTTTTGAGCACTTTGAAGGGGCCATAGCGCTTGTCATCGAGTTTCTTGGCAGGCCGGACCGTGTTTATGTCTGTTCCTTCAACATAGACCATGTCTCCTGGCTTGTACTCCCTAGCATCATTGCGCTTTCGATCATAGAACCGTTTCATCGTTTCAGCTGCTGCTTTCAAAGATGACTCGGCCTCTTCTCGAGTTTTCCTCATAGTCTCTGCAAACTCCTGGGCAGCTGGTGTGCGAACAGTCCCTTTGGGCTCAATTCCCTTCCATGGATGTTGTCCATAGTTGAGATAGAACGGAGAGAAGCCTGTAGCAGTGTGGACCTTGTCATTGTATGAAAACTCCGCAATGGCAAGCCATTCGGACCAGTCATCCTGACGGTGATTGATAAAGATCCTGAGGTACTGCTCCAGGTCCTGATTGACTCTCTCTGTCTGCCCATCGGTTTGGGGATGATATACTGTGGAGATGCTCTGTTTGATGCCCAAAAGTTTGCACAAGTCCCTTGTAAAGTCTGATGCAAACTGTGTGCCCCTATCATGAATCAACCGCTCTGGCATTCCATGGTTCTTGAAGATGTGATCTCGGGAAAGCTTAGCAACACCCATTGAGTTTATTTCTTGGTTGCATGGGATGAACTTTGCTGCTTTGCTAAACCGATCCACAAACACCAGAATCATGTCATAGCCATGTGACATTGGAAGAGGACCGATGAAATCCATAGAGACAATCTGCCAGGGCCGAGTTGGGACAGTGTTTGGAGACAGAGGTGCAGGAGGTGCCATTCTTCTTGGTTTGACTCTTTGGCAAGTTTGGCACCCATCTACATATGAACGAATGTCTGTCTGCAAACGCGGCCACCAGTAGTTCCTAGTGATCAATTCCTGGGTTTTATAGCGCCCAGGGTGACCAGTAAGAGTTGTACTGTGATGCAAATGGATAATGTCTTCCCTGAGCTTCTTATCTCTTGGAATGTAGAAGCGGTCTTTCCAAGTCACAACCCCACCCTCTAGCTCTTGCCAGTCCTTCTCCTTGTTCACCAGAGCACGCTCAACCAGTTTGTCTCTGTTTTTGGCTGATCGTTTGATTCTGGCCATGATCTCATCGCTGATGGACGATGTATCATGATGATGAACTCGGAAAAACTCTGGTTTGAGCAACACCACATCCACATTGTCACCCACCCCCTTCTCATGACCTGCTTGTCTCGAGAGGTAGTCTGCCTTTGCCATCTGCTTCCCTGGTTTGTGGTGCAGTGTAAAGTGAAATTCCTGCAACTCCAAAATCCACCTTGCCTGTCTTCTGTTCAGCTTCTGGGGTTTTCGGAAGTATTCGAGATTTTTCTGGTCTGTGAAGATCTCAAAGTCCTCCCTTGCTCCAAGCAGATACTGGCGCCACTCTGACAAGGCAAACATGATTGCCAGCATTTCCTTGTCATAGATTTCGTAGTTGCGCTCAGTTTCATTGAGAGCATGGGAAATGAAAGCAACAGGCTTCCACTTGCCATCCTCTTGCTGCTGAGTCAAAATCCCACCAGTTGCATAATCAGAAGAGTCTGCCTCCAACCTCCACTTCCCAATGCTGTTTGGCATAGCCAACACAGGTGCACTAGTGATCCGCCGCTTCAACTCATCAAAGGCCTCCTGCTGCGCCTTTCCCCACCTCCACACCCCTTTTCCAGTCAACTCTGTCAAAGGCTTGGCCACACCGGAGAATCCTTCAATGAACCGGCGGTAGAAGTTCATGAACCCAAGGAACTGCTGCACATCACGTTTCTGAAGCGGAACGGGCCACTCAACAATGGCTTCCACCTTGTGAGGGTCCATTCTAACTTCGTTGTGGGAAACAATGACTCCGAGGTATTCAACTTCACTTTGTTCAAAGGAGCACTTTTCATGCTTTAGGAATAGTTTGTGCTCCCTCAACTTCTGTAAAACCCGCCGGACCATGGACTCATGTTCTTCAAGTGATTCAGTGAAGATCAAGATATCATCAAGGTAGACAATGACTTTTCCACCATCGATCTCCTCTTTGAAGATTGTATTCATCATGGTCTGGAATGTGGCTGGTGAATTAGTCAAGCCAAAGAACATCACCAACGGCTCAAACAACCCCCTGTTGGTGCGAAATGCGGCCTTCCACTCATCCCCCTCCTTGATGCGCACATTGTTAAACCCCCAACGGACATCCAGCTTGGTGAAATAGCGGGCAGTAGTGAGTTTGTCCACCAGCTCCTGGATTAGAGGAAGAGGATACCGATTTTTGATTGTCATATCGTTCAGCTTCCTGTAGTCCTGGATTGGGCGCAAGCTGCCATCCTTCTTCTTGACAAAGAAGAACGGTGATGCCATCGGTGATTTCGAGGGTCTGATCCGCCCTGTCTTCAAATTCTCGTCTAAGAATGCGTCAAGTTGCCTCTGTTCCTCCGGACTGAGTGGATAAATTTTGCAGTCCAGATTTTTAGCATTGGGAAGGAGTTCAATTGCATGGTCCCAAGGCCTAACAGGTGGCATCTCGTCGAAGCTCTCCTTGTCAAACAAGTCTTTGAAGTCATGGTACTTCTTAGGAACTGCCTCCTCGAAGGTTTTTGGCTTTGCCTTCTTAGAGTGCTCTTCAGCAACCTTGCCAGAAGTTGTCTGAAAAGCGCGGATTTCCAGCTCTTCATTGAAGTCCACCATGAGAAGATGATCACCCTCCTCCAACACTGCATCCTCCACCTCCACATCATCTGACTCTGGGTCCTTCCACGCTCCCATCGGCTCACACCGGACCGGACAACGTATTAAAGCTAAAATAATGGCTGAACCGGGGATTGAACCCGGGACCTTCTCTAATCATGTGAGATGCTCTGAGCCGAAGCTATCCAACTGAGCTATTCTGCCGATAGTGTGAAGGGGACTCCCAGAAGGACCTTCAACACTCCCCCGGGCTCCGAGCACTATTGGCTCTTGGAACCTCACAAAGGGGGGCACCATCTTTAGCTTTCACGAAGCAATAATGCGACGGGGCCCATAACCTATTAAAGCTAAAATAATGGCTGAACCGGGGATTGAACCCGGGACCTTCTCTAATCATGTGAGATGCTCTCATTCAGGGGGAGTGTTGAAGTGTGGGACTTCCAGCACCCTCATTTGTCTCACATGATTTCGCTTTGTGGTCACATGATTACTTACTCATCTGCTTACTGATCACCTTACTCACCCGCTTACTGAGCACATCACATGACCCCTTACTCAGCTGCTTATTGAGCAGCTTATTCATATTACTCATTTCCATTACTCAGCTATTTGTAGTTAGTATATATACCAGGCATGTAAACCTGGAGTCCTCAGTTTCTCACTGTTGACTCCAGGTAAGTAGTCTTCTATCTCTTCAATAAGAGTTTCTCACTGTTGACTCCAGACCACTGTGCTTGCCTGATTCTAACAGGTTATGGGCCCCGTCGCATTATTGCTTCGTGAAAGCTAAAGATGGTGCCCCCCCTTTGTGAGGTTCCAAGAGCCAATAGTGCTCGGAGCCCGGGGGAGTGTTGAAGGGGACTCCCAGAAGGACCTTCAACACAACGATCAAACTTGAGAGTGCTCTTCTGCCAATCAATGGAGGGATTGTGCAGCTTGAGCCATTCATGCCCAATGAACATCTCTGTCTTTCCCAAGTTTGAAACCGCAAATTGAAGGATTTCGACGTGTTGTCCGATCTGGATCATCATCTCCACATACTCTGTGATCGGCCCCCCTGCATTTAGCGTTCCATCAGCGTTGTAGACCGGAATTGGACGGGGATACTTCTTTGTGTTGATTTTGTGCTTCTTCACAAAGTTGCAATCTATGCAGCTCCCAGTGCAACCAGAGTCAAGCAACGCCGACAGTTTGAACCGGATCTGGGTATCGAGTGTTTTGGCTATCACATCGATGTTCATTTGATTCCCAGAACCCCGGATATAACGCTTTCTTGCCCTCAACTCATTCAATGCCTCCACAACATCCTCATCATTCAACGCATTCAGCTCCTCCACTGTCTCCATTGACACCTCCTCTCTGCGCCGACTATTTGCCCATATGTCGAGGATTCCTATAGCAACCTCTGATTTCACAATTCGGAGTTGCCTGGCAGTCCATTCAACACTTCCAACTTCGACCTTCTTTTCAGGAAATCTAGCACTTCGCACTTTTGTAGCTTCTGAGGGGGGATTGAGCATAGATTCAAGTCCAGGAATCTGTACATGGGTAGAAGGTACATAGGTGCTATTGTCCACCAGCGAGTTTGTGCTATTTACTGCTGGTGTGCGCGAAAATCCTGAAGTTGTTTGATAAGGTCCTCGTAGTCTTCCTGGTTCATTTCTCTGACATTGAACCTGGGCTTGTTATTGGGGCAAAAGCGCGCAATGTGGCCACGCTGATTACAGCTGTAGCACACTGTCTGCTGTCTCCTCTGCTGATCCACATCCATGGCATCAGCAGGTCTCTCCATTGGCTTGGGCGGATTAAACGGAGCAGGGGGTGGTTTTACCTTGTTCTGCTCAGTCCTGCCAGTGCGTTTGGATTCATAGTCTTTTCCCATCCTAAAAACGCGATCCTGTGCAGAAGCCTCTTTCAGCCACTCCTCATATGTCTTTGGCATGGGGCGGAGTGCCCACACTGCCCTAGCAAGGGGGACATTGAGACCGATCTTGAAATGGTGTAGAAGAGCCTCGTTGTCAAATTGGGTTGCCTCAGCAAGACCTTTGAAAAGCGTGATATACTCATCAGCTGTTCTGTTTCCCTGCTTCAATTGCGAGAGTTTCCACTGTGCCTCATCCTTTGATGATGTGGTCTGGAAGTAGGCAGTGAATTCTGTCACAAAATCGGCCCAAGTTGTGATGCTGGTGATGTTTTGGTTGGTCTGTGCATCCACAATTCGCTTTCTCTGCAAATCAGCCCAATTGGTTGCAATATCACTTGTGCCACCCTTTGTGAGTGAAAGGGCAAAGATAATGCGAGTGCCATCATCAGAGATGCCGGATCCAGCAAAGTAGAGATTGAGCGCATTGAGGAACGCTTCAACCTTGTCAGATATCCCAGTGAAGACTTCTGGGGATTCCAACTTGATGGACTTTGAAGGAGTCGGTCTATTGGCATAATTGTGAACTGCATGGGCGATGTGCTCCGTGGCAGCGGCTGTGCGATCGGAGCGTGAGATCAGGGAGGTGATTCCAAGCAAGAGAGTGCGAATTGCAGCCCAGAGAAGTGCCCAGAACCCGGCATCAGCCAAGGTTGGGGCCTGCAACTGGGCAGCATCTGGGGAGAGCGTGTTATAGATCGGGTCATTGGGGGCCTGCTGAGTCGACATGATGGTAGTTATTGATGTGGGTGTGGTGTGATGATGTGTTGGTCGATGTAGACTGGGATATCAGGTGCCAAGCGCGCTGCCTGTGCCAGACAACTCTAGGCTTAAACCGCAGCTGATATTGGGTCCCAAGCACAGGAAAGTCCGGTGTCTTCTTCGGCCACTAGTGGGTGCAAGTCAACACCACTTGGAACTAAAGTCGCAGTTGTGACACTCCCAGAATCACCGGGTTGATTACCGGTTTATTTCCTGGAGAGATAAAGACTGGCTCAATGAAGAACACAGTCCCAAAAGTTCGACTTTAGAGAATCCCCTAGGAAGGACCCCTTTGTCCCTATTGACTACCTGTCTACTGACTAATGGGCTCAGTGATATATTGAAGGTAGGAGTGGAAAAGTGCGAAGGTAAAGGAGGAATGTATGTAAAAGTGTTTTGCAGTGATTTGGGAGAGAGGATGAGAAAAGCGGTAGCGTGGGAAAGTGAGTGCGAGGTTGATGATGGGGAGTCTTGAGCTTATGTCAGACACAATAGCCAATACACTGCCACAAACAGCGATAGCCAAGGTCGCACTCAAGCTCTAGAAAGAGGAAAGGGATGGAGAGAGGATAATGAGCACTATATTGCTAGTGGAGATATGACCAGCTCAAGACTGGAGAACTACCTACTACAATGCGGTATAAATACTACTACTAGACTCGGCATCGGGCGAACTACAAGTACATATATAGTATGATCAGTCAGCTTCATGGGAAAGCTGAGTTTTTAAAAAGCATGAGAAAGATATGTAAGAACATGTGGAAAACATGAGGCTGCAATGAGGCTGCAATGAGGCACCCATGAGTTGCTGACTGAGAGTGTTGTCAAGCATGGGAACAGCTGTCAATGGAGCGCATCAGTGATGCGCATGATAGCGCATCTGATGCGGACCTTGATGCGCCCTCACAGGCCGATGATCCGATCAACTACACTACTTGTACCTACTGTGATAAATACTCGAAAATAGACATGTTCATGACGGAGGCGAAAAGCCCAGATCCATTCAATCCTAGCTATGTCCTAGAACAATAGAGATAGATAAGACAATGAGAACAATAAGGGGAAGATCAGTGTCAGTGAAGACAATAAGAACAATAGGATACTGATCCATATCAGGACAATAAGAACAATAAGAGCAAGATCTGTATCAACACAATAAGCAATCCATGTGACCGTCCAAACCAAACACCGGACTCCAACACTTAGTGTCCACCTTAGATGTCCTTCAGAGCTTTTCAATGTGATATTTGTCAATCAAGGGCAATATAGCTTATATGCCTTCATCATTGTCCTCAACACAATAGAACAATAGGATCTGTATCAACACAATAGAACAATAAGATCTGTATCATGACAATAGGAACAATAAGATCGATATCACAACAATAAGATAGCGATCAGAGAAGCAAGAATAGCACATCCCAATCACTGGTTCCAACAGATCCCAGGATGTCTAACATTCACACTGATGTTCATATGGTACAAGATTTTTTTTCCTGTTTCCCTAACATTTTAGAGCTTGATCTGGTCAGTGCTGGTCCAATATTCCACTATGCCCTGCTCTACTCCGCGTTCCAGGTCTATTTTAATCTATGCAATCACCCAGGCCGCTTCCCTTTGATGCAGCATGTCTTGTTGAGGAAAGGATGTTCCTTTCATTTATTGGTGCATTGTTATTTTGCTTTGATGCAGCTTCAGCGCCTCCATCTGAGGGGACGGGGTGTGTGATATCCTTATCACACCGCTTCATAACACTTGTCTGCTAATCTATCAACCTCATGTGCAGATCTTCAAATAGATCAAAGAATTTGACTGGTTTGAGGGTCTTTAAGCATTTCTAGGTGTGTCACTTGAGTTAGCTATATCCAATACCAAACACAATATGATTTACAGAGGATTTTTTGGATTTCCACTTGGACTTTGGCCGAATTTGGCTTGGGGTCTGTCGTTGGGTGCAGCACAAGTCAGAGCACACCCAAGGATTTCAGAATAGTCAATGTAGACAATCTGAATGCAGTCCTCATCTGGTGTAAGGTGGGAACATCAGCTGCAACCCTGTACTCCAAACTTTGGGGGTACCGGAGGCTCTGGCTTATATCCAAGAACTTTGTTCTTCACCTGGTGTCCAAGCTTCTGCTTCCCTTTGCACCATGTGCCTCAGGGTTGTATGCCATATCTTGTCACTTCAAAGAGGTAGGCACGTGGTTAAGGCATTGAAGACAATGTGCTGACAGATGAAAGCTGTGGGATGTTAACTGTGAGACAGCCTTGAAGTCCATTGAAATGTGGCACAAGGAGGCCAACATGGGGTGTTCTTGCTTCTTGGCATGATTGGTATGAATAGAAGTGATGTGCTAGTTTGCATTCAGCTTTAATAAATTTATCAGGCATCCATGTCGAACTTGCTCACAAAGATTGCACCATAACTATACTTGAAGTCTGAGATGCCCTTAGACAAGACCCTTGTGGTGCAAGATCTCGTCAATATGTGAGCTGCCATCTCATTCTATAGCTCCGATGCCTTCTGATTGACCTTCAAAGTAAGTTATAGTCATAGTCTTCTGGTTGAAATGTAGCTAACTGCCTTTGAGAACTCAGGTCTGGCCACTTTAATGCACTGCATTTGCTGTGCAGGCAACTTCTTGGAGACAACTCACCTCGATGTTGAGCTCAGTTTCCATTTCCACAACTGGAAGCTCAGTTATGCAGGAATGTATGTGCACTGCACTCCAGCTACCATTATGCATGAAGAATATGAGAGGGTAAATGCCTAAATGAGGCATTTCTCCTAGAACTGAGGTTTGGATGACAGGCATTACTGCACCCTGATCCCAAGTACAATATTAATGTGGAGACTTTATTTTGTTTCATGTCAGACACAATAGCCAATACACTGCCACAAACAGCGATGACCAAGGTCGCACTCAAGCTCTGGAGAGGGGAAAGGATGGAAAGAGGATAATGAGCACTATATTGCTAGTGGAGATATGACCAGCTCAAGACTGGGGAACTACCTACTACAATGCGGTATAAATACTACTACTAGACTCGGCATCGGGCGAACTACATGTACATATATAGTATGATCAGTCAGCTTCATGGGAAAGCTGAGTAAAAGCATGAGAAAGATAAGTAAGAACATGTGGAAAACATGAGGGTGCAATGAGGCTGCAATGAGGCATCCATGAGTTGCTGACTGAGAGCGCTGTCAAGCATGGGAACAGCTGCCAACGGAGCGAATCAGTGATGCGCATGATAGCGCATCTGATGCGGACCCTGATGCGCCCTCACAGGCCGATGATCCGATCAACTACACTACTTGTACCTACTGTGATAAATACTCGAAAATAGACATGTTCATGACATTTCATTATTGACCATCCACATGTGGATGTCAATCCTATGGCCATTTTTTTTTGTTTCTCTTGGCCTCTTGCTTTGATGTCAACTGCGAACTATATAGCTAGTCCCTTCCTTGATAGAATTGAACTTCCCGGTGAGTTGATTGGGCTGTGATTTGGTGATACATTCTTACTTGAACACATTTAGACTATGGGCTGGAATTCAATGCACATGTACAGGGCCATCATATGTCACACTATCATGTCACAATCATCTCTTATTACGTGTACTGCAGCTCATATCTGGCATGGGTGCTTAAGCTTTTGACTTCAACCATGTGCACTGTGCAAAACCTCGGCTGCTCTTCCAGGTGGGCCAAAGCCACCCCATTGTTAGAGAACGTTCGGTGGGGACAAGCCCGCTCGAGAGGACGACTAAGAGAGTGTTAGAATCAGGCAAGCACAGTGGTCTGGAGTCAACAGTGAGAAACTCTTATTGAAGAGATAGAAGACTACTTACCTGGAGTCAACAGTGAGAAACTGAGGACTCCAGGTTTACATGCCTGGTATATATACTAACTACAAATAGCTGAGTCATGGAAATGAGTAATATGAATAAGCTGCTCAATAAGCAGCTGAGTAAGGGGTCATGTGATGTGCTCAGTAAGCAGGTGAGTAAGGTGATCAGTAAGCAGATGAGTAAGTAATCATGTGACCACAAAGCGAAATCATGTGAGACAAATGAGGGTGCTGGAAGTCCCACACTTCAACACTCCCCCTGAATGAGAGCAGTCTCATTTTCTCCCCCTCAATCCCATCATGTCTCTCAGCCGTTCCACAGCTGGCTTGGGAAGTGCTTTGGTCATGATATCTGCAAGTTGATCCAGAGTTGGAACATACTTTACATCAATCACACCGCTTTCAACAGTTCCACGAAGCCAGGAATGTGCCATGTCAAGGTGCCTGATACGACCATGGTGTTCAGGATTCCGAGCCACAACAATTGCAGACTGATTGTCCATCAGTAAAGTGGAAGCACCAGTCAATCCATACTCCAACTCCTGCAGCAAATTCCGCATCCACACAATCTCCTTGCCAGCATCTACTCCAGCAACATATTCTGCCTCTGTAGTGGACAGAGAGACAGTAGTCTGTCGCTTGCTTCTCCAGCTCACTGGTCCACCAGCCATCATCACCACAAATCCACCAGTGCTTTTCATGGTGTCCTTGTCACCAGCAAGATCGGCATCAGTGTAAGTGAAGAAGGTTTCATCTGGGTCGATGTAGGCAATGAATTTATAGAGGGATGGTGATTTCTTGGAGTAGATGATGCAATAGTCAAGAGTGCCTTGGATATAGCGGAACAAGTGCTTCAGAGCCTTGTTATGCTCTTCACCAGGATTGCTGTTGAAGCGTGCCAGAACACCAACTGTATAGGAGATATCAGGACGGGTTTGGATAGCCAAGTACATCCTCTCTGCCCTATCTTCTCTCTGCCACTTTGTGCCAGAGACTTCTGCCCTTATAGTGTGTGTGACTTTTAGAATTAGGAACACCAACTGTTGGGACAAATCCTCTCTGAGAGGTAGTCTTTAGTTCACCAGACAACAAACGGTAGTCAATCCGTTGATTCTGGGATTAGGGCCTAAGTGCCTCACAACTGGGTGTTCATTAGTTTAGCTTACCTACCTTTTCTTCTCCACACACACTCCTGAGGGCACCATCAGTATCTGGTGGTTCTAGCATTCATTTCCTTTGGGCATCCATCCATTCCCTTCCATCATGGCTTCCTCTGCAGTCACTCTGCCTATCCTTGATAAGGATTCTCTTTTCACTCAGTGGAGGAG
This sequence comes from Mycena rebaudengoi, assembly GCA_029282285.1. NCBI lineage: Eukaryota > Fungi > Basidiomycota > Agaricomycetes > Agaricales > Mycenaceae > Mycena > Mycena rebaudengoi. The sequence continues at coordinate 87,633 of JARJCX010000195.1, read as the reverse complement.
CAATGCAAAGGCCTATCTCAAAGCCAAAGAGTGCTTCTTCTATTGCACCACCGCTTTTGACTCTTCTAATGCTAAGCATTCAGAAGTGGAGATGGACAAGTGTGCAGGCATCCTGTGGAACATGCTTTCACAGGACTGCCAGCAACTTGTACAACAGCATGAGGACAATCCTAAACATATGTGGGATGCTTTGGAGACTATCTTTGCTCCAAGGAAGGCTGGAGCTCGCTTCAATGCCTATAGAACACTCACCTCCATTAAACTCAAGGAGGGAGAGTCACTTCTGTCTCTCACAGGGAGAGTCTCTGCTGCTATGAGATCCTTAAAGGACTCTAGATCCACTGGCTTTGACATTGATATGGCCGATGCAGAGCTCCAAGCAGTGGTCCTTCTTATGGCCCTTCCTGATCAGGCTGGTTTTGACGCTCTGAAAGCACCTTTTGAGCAGTCACATGGCACTCTTGACCCAGATGACATTGAAAGAGCCTATGCTCATTATCAGTCTTTCAAGTCTTCTGGTCAGGAAGGAGACTCTAGTGGGATGAACCCTCTCTCTGGAGCAGCCATGGCCACTGCATCCACTGTCCCCACACCCTCTGTTGTACTGCCAGCTGCATCTCCAGTCACTTGTCCTGGCTGCCTTCAATCTGGCCACACCCTCTTCAACTGCTTTAAGTTCCTTGACCTAATCAAGGGGAATGGAAACAAAAGCAAAGGGAAAGCCAAAGGCAAAGATGCAGATGAAAAGTCCAAAGAAGTGGCTTACAATGCAAGTCTTCTCACCCAGTCTGCTTTTTCTGTGGCTAACTTCTTTCAATGGAATGGGGATTCAGGGGCCACTTCGCACATGACCAACTGTAAAAACCGCCTCAAAAACCCTAGACCTTACAGGGTAGCCATTGAAGTTGCCAACGGAGTTATAGTTTATTCTGAGCTGATTGGGGAGATAGAACTTGAGCCACTTCTAAATGGACGCAGTGGCCGACATATTATTCTTACCAATGCCTTGTTTGTTCCTCTACTATCTCTCAAAGCACCATAACTACGTGGTTTCCTTCAAAGGGAACATTGTCTCTTTCACCAGGAACAATGAGCTATTATTTGAGGCAGATATCAATGAGAGGAACCAGGCATATGTAAGAGAAGTCGGTTTCCCCTCTTCTGGTTCAGCCTTGTTCACTTCTGGGACTTTGCCTATGGATTTGCACTTGTTGCATCGTCGACTTGGCCATCATTCTTATGCTGATACCAAGAACATCCTAAGCAAGGATCTGGTCACTGGTGCAAAGATCACTTCAAACCACAAACCAGATCCCCTTTGTGAACCCTGCTTAGCAGGAAAGCTGAATGCTGGTCCTTTTCCATCTACTGGTCATCGTTCTGAACATCCTCTTGATCTCATTCACTCTGATTTGAAGGAATACAAAGTGCACACCTGTGAGGGATGGAAGCATAGAGTGACCTTCATTGATGATCATACAAGCTTCAAAGTGAGCTATCACATGAGACGCAAGAGCGATGCATTTGCTGCATTTAAGTTGTTCAAAGCTTATGCTGAGAACCACTTTGAGCGCAAAATCAAAGCATTTCAGGATGATAAGGGTGGAGAGTACATGTCTAATGCATTCAGAAGCTTCTTAGCTGCAGAAGGCATTGTTCATCGCCACTCAACCAGGAATAGGCCACAACAGAATGGGACAGCAGAACGTGCCAATCGCACTATAGATGAACACTCTACTGCAATGCTACATGAAGGCAATCTTCCTGCTTCATTCAGGGCTCTTGCTGTTGCTGCATACAATCATGTGGCTAATATGCACCCTTCTGCTCGCATTGGTGGGAACACCACTCCTTTTGAGCTGTGGCATAAGCGCAAACCAGATGTGTCTCATCTCAAGGTGTGGGGCTGCCTTGCCTATGTGCATGTGCAGAAAGATAAAAGGGATGCCTCTGGCTCCCATATTGAGAAATGTATCTTTGTGGGATATCCTACAGAGTACAAGGCATGGGAATTCTATAACCCAGTGACTCGCAAGATGGTGATCTCGGAGAGAGCTGTATTTGATGAGCGCTTCTTCCCAGGGTGCAGTGCTGAGCAGATGAAGAAATGTCCAAGACTGGATCCATCTGCACTTCACAGTCTGCCTTTGCTGTCCAAACTACTGATGATGAAGAGGACAGACCCAAACAGCGCATTCATCCAGCTCCTCCAGCACCCCAACCATCCCCTCCACCTTCCCAACCTGCTTCAAGGTCTCCTTCACCACAGCCAGATCCTCCACCTCCAGCTTCACCTGTTGGTGTTGCTGCACGTCGTCGCTACCATGGTCAAACCACAGAGCACAGACCAGCAGGGGACTGGTGGAAAGCACACAGGGAACCTACCCCTGCCATAGACTCAGAATCTGAGGATGAGCTCCTGCTGAAACCAGGCAGTGTTCTCATTGTTGCTCACCAGGGAGATCCATCTGATGAAGCACTTCAGCAAGCTAACATTGCAGCTGTTCAGTCAGCTCAGGCTGCTGTTCAGTCTGGTCATCCTCGCACCTTCTATGAGGCAATGAAACGCTCTGATGCTCATTTGTGGGAGGATGCAGCCGTCTCAGAGATTAATGCTCTTCTTGAGAACTGCACTTGGGATGTTGTTGATCCACCTCATGGAGTGAAGCCAATTCGCTCTCAGTGGGTGTTTGTGATCAAACACAAGTCTGATGGAACGTGGGTGTTTGTGATCAAACACAAGTCTGATGGAACTATTGAGCGCTACAAGGCCAGACTAGTTGCAGATGGTCGTGGTCAGCGCTATGGGGTTGACTACAACGAAATCTTCTCTCCCACCATCAAACCAGCCACCCTGCGCACCATTTTTGCTCTTGCTGCTCAGCATGATCTCCAACTTCGATCCATTGATTTCTCCTCTGCCTATCTCAATGGGGACCTTGATGAGGACGTCTATATGACTCAACCTGAGGGGTTTCCCCAGGGCAGACCTGGCCAGCTCCTCAAACTGCGAAAATCCCTTTATGGGCTCAAGCAGGCTGGCAGGCAATGGCACAAGAAGCTGAGAGAGAAGCTCCACCAAATGGGCTTCAAGTGTCTCCAGTCTGATCGTTCATGCTTTATCTATTCAGATGGAGCTGTTCGGATCATCCTCCCTATCTATGTTGATGATGGTGCCATTGCCTCCAAGAATGATGCTGATATTGACAGAGTTATTGCTGAACTTGGCTCTGCATTCAGAGTCAAGGATCTTGGTCCCACAGAGTGGCTTCTTGGGATCAAGGTACAGCGTGACTCCAAGACTGGAGACATTTCAATGTCGCAGCGCCAATATGCTGTGAACATGCTTGAGCAGTATGGAATGGCTGATTGCAAGCCTGTCTCAACCCCAATGCTGCCTGGTCTTACCTTGACCAAAGAGATGGGAGCCAAGTCTGAAGAAGAGTCCAAACTCATCAAAGGCACTTATATCAGTGCTGTTGGCTCTCTGATGAGGAGAGGCAGGAATGGATGGAATCTCAAATTGACTGACTCTGATAGACCTAGAAGCCGGGGCCCATAACCTGTTAGAATCAGGCAAGCACAGTGGTCTGGAGTCAACAGTGAGAAACTCTTAGTGAAGAGATAGAAGACTACTTACCTGGAGTCAACAGTGAGAAACTGAGGACTCCAGGTTTACATGCCTGGTATATATACTAACTACAAATAGCTGAGTCATGGAAATGAGTAATATGAATCAGCTGCTCAATAAGCAGCTGAGTAAGGGGTCATGTGATGTGCTCAGTAAGCAGGTGAGTAAGGTGATCAGTAAGCAGATGAGTAAGTAATCATGTGACCACAAAGCGAAATCATGTGAGACAAATGAGGGTGCTGGAAGTCCCACACTTCAACACTCTGATCGCTATCTTATTGTTCTGATATCGATCTTATTGTTCTTATTGTCATGATACAGATCTTATTGTTCTATTGTGTTGATACAGATCCTATTGTTCTATTGTGTTGGTACACATCTTATTGTTTAGATAGAGATCTTATTGTCCAGCCTCCTTATTGTTCTAGTAGCTATATAAGTAGGCTAGTGTAGTCCTGAGTCCTCAGTTTCTTACTGTTGACTTCAGACCTCTGTGCTTGCCTGGTTTTATCATTAAGCACCAAGTAAGCGGTGGTTGGTGGAAACCTGAATCCAGCGAGGAGTGGATTCAAGCAGGTCCAAAAGTATGCAATTTCTTATTGAGCAACAGCCAGCTTCAGAGACGGCTGGGATGGACCGACTCTGCGTCTCTCAAGCCAGGTAACTATTTTTAACCCCTTATATGTTCTGATATTACACTGAAGAATATACTGATTCAGGTACGGCCAAGGTGATGTCAAAAGCCAAGTGCACTTCATTGTCCTGGAAAGATGCCACTGGAGAAACACAGTTGACCACCAGCCCGAAACAAGTGTGTGGGACTCTTTGTCAGACACAATAGTGATAAAACCAGGCAAGCACAGAGGTCTGAAGTCAACAGTAAGAAACTCTGTATTGGTGAATGAGTGAACTACTTGCCTGAAGTCAACAGTAAGAAACTGAGGACTCAGGACTACACTAGCCTACTTATATAGCTACTAGAACAATAAGGAGGCTAGACAATAAGATCTCTATCTAAACAATAAGATGTGTACCAACACAATAGAACAATAGGATCTGTATCAACACAATAGACAATAAGATCTGTATCATGACAATAAGAACAATAAGATCGATATCAGAACAATAAGATAGCGTTCAGAGAAGCAAGAATAGCACAGCCCAATCACTGGTTCCAACAAATAGCCAATACACTGCCACAAACAGCGATGACCAAGGTCGCACTCAAGCTCTGGAGAGGGGAAAGGATGGAAAGAGGATAATGAGCACTATATTGCTAGTGGAGATATGACCAGCTCAAGACTGGAGAACTACCTACTACAATGCGGTATAAATACTACTACTAGACTCGGCATCGGGCGAACTACAAGTACATATATAGTATGATCAGTCAGCTTCATGGGAAAGCTGAGTAAAAGCATGAGAAAGATATGTAAGAACATGTGGAAAACATGAGGCTGCAATGAGGCTGCAATGAGGCATCCATGAGTTGCTGACTGAGAGCGCTGTCAAGCATGGGAACAGCTGTCAATGGAGCGCATCAGCGATGCGCATGATCCCGCATCTGATGCGGACCTTGATGCGCCCTCACAGGCCGATGATCCGATCAACTACACTACTTGTACCTACTGTGATAAATACTCGAAAATAGACATGTTCATGACACTCTTGCAAGTATGTTGTATCGTGTTCAGGCAATCCTTGTATGCCTGGCTCGTGCATCTTCTTCAAAGCAGCAGATGATGTAATTATAAATAGCCCCTCAAGAATTACTCAACGCTGACGTTCCATGGGCAGGCTGTCATCGCCGGCCGGATTGTGAAAATCCTATTACCCAGCAAGAGTTCATCCACGGTTACATCCAAGATCATTGTTGACGAGTTCAATGTTTCCGCAACAAATGATCCCCGCATGAATATGCTCTGTTCTGGACTGGTCGCACTCTGATTATTTCTGCCAAGGTCACCATTGAAGTTTATTGTCCTTCATACATGCTGAAATTTCTGTAGAATATTATTTTCAAGTTTAATGCACAGCATGATTGTCTGCATTGTAAATGCCCGTTTGTCAACGTGGTGTTGAAGTGTGGGACTTCCAGCACCCTCATTTGTCTCACATGATTTCGCTTTGTGGTCACATGATTACTTACTCATCTGCTTACTGATCACCTTACTCACCCGCTTACTGAGCACATCACATGACCCCTTACTCAGCTGCTTATTGAGCAGCTTATTCATATTACTCATTTCCATTACTCAGCTATTTGTAGTTAGTATATATACCAGGCATGTAAACCTGGAGTCCTCAGTTTCTCACTGTTGACTCCAGGTAAGTAGTCTTCTATCTCTTCAATAAGAGTTTCTCACTGTTGACTCCAGACCACTGTGCTTGCCTGATTCTAACACGTGGCTGGCCCACGCTAAGAGCGACAGGCATCGACACTGACACGTAAAGCAATTTCACACTCGGAGGACAACCGATATCATCTCAACATGCACGCGCTACATAATGCACATCTTATCAGGGAAACCTTACCGCGCCATCTTACTGCACCGACATGTTGTTTCACGGATCGCCGGGAGAAACACAGCCAATTTGCTGCTGTGTTGCGCGAAACTGGTCTGGTAAAACATGCGGAGGCAGTCGCTAAGACTCAAGCCACAAAACAAAAAAAATAAAAAAGACAAGGAGGAAAAGCTTGCAGGGGCTTGAGAGCGTGGTGGGGGAGATGATACGTAGAAAGCATCAATATATTAATCAGTCTACATTTTCACCAATTAAAGATGCTTGCGCAGCATCGAGATGACGTAGTGCCCACCCAATAAAGTGGTTAGCATTTTCTGCTAACCGACGCTGCTTGGCCGACTCCTTTTGATTCCAGGAGGGCCATGTTTAGACTGTCCACTTGCTCTCTAAGTTGGTCTCTCTCAACGCGAAGCTCCGAAAAATGAAGCTTGAGAAGATCGAAGTCTGCTTCTAGAATTCCGAATTAGTGAAAATATGGTCAAGCCGAGTTGGAGAAGTGTACATACCATCAACGGCCTCAGTTTGAGACCCGTAGTGTTTGTCATACCAATCTTGTGAAGTGGCTTGGGAATCAAGGGCACCACCAGGAAGATATAACCTGAATAGACAAAATAGATGGCTGATAAATATGCAATCTAAATGGAGGACTTCTTGTTTTTGGCAGAGGCACTAGAGAATGTTGAATGCAGCTCATCATCTGAGCACGGTGCAAGCAGGGATTCCTCTTGTTTTATCGGGGTATTTTGGTTATCACACTGCGGTGAAAGAAAAAAATTACCCCCGGAAAAACGGCCTAGAACTATGATGTTCCCTTTCCGGGCCTAAATTTTACGGGGGTAAAAAGGACAGTAAAATGTAGAATATTTCTTGTCTCATTTCTCCCCGTAATACATATTGTTTTACTGGCAACTAAATCTCAGAAACATTCCGCCTTTTTCCTTGAGTTTTTCTGCCGAACAAAGAGATTCTTTTATCATGGGAAAATTTCGGCTGCGAGTTTCCTCTATTAATAGCTTAAGTCTTTGTCCGGTAAATTGGCTCGCAAAAAGGCCGCATTTTACTGGCATCTTTCCTTTGGTAAAAGACTGACTTTTACTGCCGGTATTTACTTGGGAAATGTCCAAGTTTTTTCTTTATTTTTTCCCCCAGTAATTGCAAGCGCACACGTGCTCCCGCTGAGCGCCCTCTGAGCGCCCTCTGAGCGTGCGCGCGTGCCTTTAAGCGCACCACTGAGTGTATGCCGGTACCCATAGTGGGTCCAACAAACCGCATCCGGTGCGCCACGGTTACCACCGTCTCGCTTCGCAGTCTTTTAGTTGCTCCCTTTTAGACTTCGAACAAGCTGACCAATTTTGTCTTGACTTGTCCCAAACTTGTCGTCTCAATCTCGTCTCAACCCCACTCGAACAGGCCACACTGTTTGAAGTCTTGCGACACATGCACCACTACTTGCTGCTTTCCCCATGGCCGAATCTGTATCCGGTCCTCCTCCATAGCTATAGAGTGTCTCGGTCTTCGGGATGGCACACCTCGATGAGTCGCTCGCGGTTTTATCTCGCAGTCGATCTGTTGATTACGGTTCCAAGCAGCTTACTTCAAGATCTTCCTTCCTGCGGTCTATAGTAATCTCAACTCCGCCCCTCGAACGGATTCCCACCATGCTTTTGCCCATCCCGAGTGAGCTAGTTTTTTAAGTTCTGCAGTGGAGTGTTTCAAGATGGACCAAGTCGCTTGCGCGAACTACTGCGCTCTCAGGCTTTTTCGGCACCAGATACCGTAGGGTGCGTCGTGTTCGGGTGTACTACCAGTAACTAGTACTACAATACAAGTATTTCTACCGAATTCCGAACCCCGTCCCCGCGGCTACTGTGGAAAAAATTGGGATTAGAATGCGCAGATGAAAAGATATGAGTGTGCACCTGAAAACTGGAGTTGGGCTTGAAAACTCGTGGCCCGTTGTGTTGACTGAGTCGTAAGGCTGGCCGCGCAGCGAAGAATAAAAACAATAATCTACGGTTAAAGCAGGGAAATCAACGGATATAGCCAGAAAAACGGGCTTAGATTTACCTTCCGAGCTGCGCAGGGCGGAAAAGTTGGAGGTTTAGGCTTCCAAAGGCGTTGGAACACGCATATCCAGTGAAAAATGGGGTCGCGCAACGAAGAACAAAACAATGACCAAAAATCGGCGGTGCGATGGCGGTAGCGGCGGGGAGAAAATTGAAGGCGGGGCCACGCACGAGAGATGGCCATGGCGAAGGCTCGGCAAGAGAAAGATGGCACTGCGCCGCATCAGTGGGAGTCCAGGAATATGGAATCCAAGCCAGGATGCGAGGGCGGTACCGCGCATCGAGAGCAAGTTGAGACTAGTTTGAACGCGCTTCAGCGCCGCTAAGCGCGCGAAGGTGACCACAAGAACACTAAAAATTGATTAAAAATGGGGGACGGAGGAGGCGACACAAGGCAGGCGACCGTATCCGGGCTGCGGATAGAACCCTGAGTGGGATGTTAGTACAATAATTTTCATGGAAAATAGGAATGAAGGACTTGCTTGGAAATTTTACTCATCAAGGTAGAAAGTGCAGTAAAGCAGAAACAGGAGGGGATGGCCAGCAGCAAGGAGAGGTGCGTGGACCGGCTTATCCAAAGGCAATTTTGGTTAGGGATCTTCACTCGGAAGTAGTCTCTTAAACCAAACTTTCTTAAGATTACCCTTGAGAAGACGATCATTCTCGATCGAAACACCGTCTGCGGGGGGCGTGCGGAAAGCAGGACAGCATTGCCGACTGGTAGATGGAGGTCTGGAGGCACATTAGCTGGAGGAATAAGGCGAGAAGGCGAATGGAGACTTACATGGGCTGTTGACCAGTTACAAAGATGGCCAAGGGGGCCGCAAGAGTCGGGAGAGGGCGGACAGCCGCTGGATAGAGGTGCCTGTGGTGCGCAATCCTGAGGGGCACGTCAGGATCGCGCGTTGGCGTAATACATGCAGTAGACATAAAATTGAGTGTGCCTGGACTTGAGACAATTTTCAGGGCCAGACACTTTTGAAGGCGAAGTACAAGAGCACAAACACAGGATTCACGCTCGTCAGGCCGAGCAAAAAAAAATAGGGTGTCCTTAGACGGACTAGAAGAGATCCTAAGCATGGACATGTCGGATGCCAGTCCGAAAGCTGGACGGATCGCCTGAAGAACCGAGTGAAGGCTGGCCGGGAGGTTCGGTCGATTTTGGAGACAGTCGGGCCAAGGGAGACGTGTATTGTACATCGGGAAAACATCTGTCTGACAAGTGAGCTGAGGAGAGTGATGATCGTAAGAGAAGCTGACATCGAGAGATGGGGTCTCGCAAGTGGTGCCCAGAGACAGGCGACCGGGTGCTCGTTGATCTCCCACAAGTTGGATCCTTCGACCGCCGCCTGAAGAAGGACAAGGGCGTCAGTTTCATACACCACAGCTCGCAACAAACCGACTCACTAAACGGTGGTACACAATTGGACAGCCAGATTTACGTGGATCGTTGAGAAAAATAAATACTGGCTGCGCAACAGAATCGCGCCACCAGTATTCGACTGACGGTCGATAATTAATGAAGCATACGTCTTGGACCCGGCTCAGCAACAGAACTGCGCCACCAGTATTCGAGACGCCCACCGTGTATAATCTTGCACGGAATTAGGCCAGGATTGCTTGGGGCGGTGCAGAGATCCAATATTCGATGGGTGGACGGAAAATAGACCAGACTGCGCAACAGAATCGCGCCGCCAGAACTGGAGGGACGGCATAGAAATCCTCAGAGGGCTTCGAAAACATGAGTGAAATGCGGTAGAAAACGAGGTCGACCGACTCACATCGACCGCCGTCGAGGTACTATTACCCAAGCCCCCGATGCTCACGTCCACGCAGGAGGGCAAGGTCCCTACGAATCCATGAGCTGCGATGGCAGGAGGAATGCTGAATCGTCCACGGACTCGTCAAGGGCGGGAGACCCCCGACGGACGTCCCAGTGGGTGGTGACAAACATCAGCAAGTGTGCGCTGAGCGTCAGTACTTCTTCATCTGTCCCAGAGAAAAACAATCAATGAGCAATCCCCCATCTTTGCACGTACAAGGGCAACGCACCTCGCCAAACAGCACAAATGCAGGATTTGAGCTCTTCTCCTTGCCATACAGCTGGCGCCCCATAGTTCACAAACGGCTTAAAGTACGTATTCAATACACCTCGATGAGCTCGACTACATCTGTATGGTTCGTTAGGCCAACATGTGGAGGATACAGAAGATGGGGTGTACCTATACTTTTAGTTGCGTTCCAGTAGCTGATCACGTGACCATTTTTTGGCCATAAGCCCACTGTGTCTGAGGCAGGTCTGGAAGGCGGATGGATCGCCTGAGGATGTAGCCTTCGCCATGGCCCATCTCTCGCGCGTGGCCCCGCCTTCAATTTCTCCCCGCCGCTACCCCCAATGGCCCCGCCATTGCACCGCCGATTTTTGGTCATCGTTTGTTCTTCGCTGCGCGACCCCATTTTTCACTTGATATGCGTGTTCCAACGCCTTTGGAAGCCTAAACCTCCAACTTTTCCGCCCTGCGCAGCTCGGAAGGTAAATCTAAGCCCGTTTTTCTGGCTATATCCGTTGATTTCCCTTAACCGTAGATTATTGTTTTTATTCTTCGCTGCGTGGCCAGCCTTACGACTCAGTCAACACAATGGGCCACGAGTCTTCAAGCCCAACTCCAGTTTTCAGGTGCACACTCATATCTTTTCATCTGCGCAGCCTAATCCCAATTTTTTCCACAGTAGCCGCGGGGACGGGGTTCGGAATTCAGTAGAAATACTTGTATTGGAGTACTAGTTACTAATAGTACACCCGAACACGACGCACCCTACGGTATCTGGTGCCGAAAAAAGCCTGAGAGCGCAGTAGTTCGTGCAAGCGACTTGGTCCATCTTGAAACACTCCACTGCAGAACTTAAAAAACTATAGCTCGCTCGGGATGGGCAAGAGCATGGTCGGAATCCGTTCGAGAGGCGGAGTTGAGATTACTATAGACTGCAGGAAGGAAGATCTTGAAGTAAGCTGCTTGGAACCGTAATCAACAGATCGACTGCGAGATAAAACCGCGAGCGACTCGTCAAGGTGTGCGGTGTGCCATCCCGAAGACCGAGACACTCCATAGCTACGGAGGAGGACCGGATACAGATTCGGCCATGGGGAAAGCAGCAAGTAGTGGTGCATGCGTCGCAAGACTTCAAACAGTGTGGCCTGTTCGAGTGGGGTCAAGACGAGATTGAGACGACAAGTTTGGGACAAGTCAAGACAAGATTGGTCAGCTTGTTCTAAAAGGGAGCAACTAAAAGACTGCGAAGCGAGACGGTGGTAACCGCGGCGCACCGGATGCGGTTTGTTGGACCCGCTATGGGTACCGGCGTACACTCAGTGGTGCGCTTAAAGGCACGCGCGCACGCTCAGAGGGCGCTCAGAGGGCGCTCAGCGGGAGCGCGTGTGCGCTTGCAGTTACTGGGGGAAAAAATAAAGAAAAAACTTGGACATTTCCCAAGTAAATACCGGCAGTAAAAAGTCAGTCTTTTACCAAAGGAAAGATGCCAGTAAAATGCGGCCTTTTTGTGAGCCAATTTACCGGACAAAGACTTAAGCTATTAATAGAGGAAACTCGCAGCCGAAATTTTCCCATGATAAAAGAATCTCTTTGTTCGGCGGAAAAACTCAAGGAAAAAGGCGGAATGTTTCTGAGATTTAGTTGCCAGTAAAACAATATGTATTACGGGGAGAAATGAGACAAGAAATATTCTACATTTTACTGTCCTTTTTACCCCCGTAAAATTTAGGCCCGGAAAGGGAACATCATAGTTCTAGGCCGTTTTTCCGGGGGTAATTTTTTTCTTTCACCGCAGTGTCAAGCTTCCACTGTTTTTGCTCCATATACTCAGAATGGTGATGCTGGGATATTCCAATGAAGGAGTCAGATGATGGGATATAGGTTCCATCTGACATAGGTGTAAATCAAGTGGAAGAGGTGGAGGCGTGCGTAAGCGATCAAAGTATGTCACAAAGAGTCACCAGTGGAATGAGGTGGAATGTGACAGTGAGTTCGAAGACCGGTCGTGTTTGGGGGTTGAATTCAGTGGGTCCAAAATTTGGGGTGCTGGTAGCCTTTTTACTTCCAATGATTTATGGTATGGCATGTTGGTACGGCTGCCTTCAAAAAACTATTTTCGCAAAGAGGCATAAGATAGCTGCTTTTGGATTCTTGGATGCCATGTGGATAATGGTCAAAATATTTACTCAATGTCAAAGACACGTCTTCTAAATATTCTGTGAACATTTCACTGACCTTTGGGCCAAGATGTTTGTCAGACGTCGGTACGAGGTTCCAAAAATATATCAATTTATCTCGGCACAAGATCAGTGATGAATGTTCATCAGATGCCAAACACGAATGGCAGTGTAGGATTGAATGGATCTGGGCTTTTTGCCTCCCATCTGAGACCCATCTGAGACCTGCCTTTTCGGCCCCTATCTGAGACCATCTGCGCTTCCCACTTTAACAAACAATGGAACATAGAGGACATTTGTGAGAATAATAGGCCGGCTCCTGCACCCTTTTAGAAGCGGTATAAGCAGTATTTCCCCAATCAACTCGGAGTACACAATAACTCCATTTGCGACTTGGATTGGAACTCTGTGTGGTCGGGCATCACTCTTCCATTCAGAGTACTGTGTTTCCTTGGAGAACACAGGAATGGAGGAGGAGTCTGAGGCAGACATGATGCAGTGATGTGAAAGAGAGTAGCAAAGATGGAGGGGTACTGAAGACCCTGAGCTAAAGCCCTAGTGTGTGGGTGGAAGAAGAGTAGGTAATGAAAGTGCCCTTGGATGTAGCAAAGTAACTAGGAAAAGCTAATGCTACTGAACACCCAGTTGTAAGGCACTTAGGCCCTAACCCCAGAATCACAGGGATGACTACACTAGCCTACTTATATAGCTACTAGAACAATAAGGAGGCTGGACAATAAGATCTCTATCTAAACAATAAGATGTGTACCAACACAATAGAACAATAGGATCTGTATCAACACAATAGAACAATAAGATCTGTATCATGACAATAAGAACAATAAGATCGATATCACAACAATAAGATAGCGATCAGAGAAGCAAGATAGCACAGCCCAATCACTGGTTCCAACAGAAGTGATGTCGAAAATCACGTGATTTGCTCATGTCAGGTTGGACACCATAAAAGGCTGGAGCTGGAGGCTCGTGACTCCTTTCACTCCCAACCACCACCACCACCACCACCACTACCACTACCCCCCAAAACCCATGCCACCTCTCGCCCCGCCACCTGGCTACGACGACAGCGACAGCGACGAGCATGATGGCGGAGGAGGCAGAGATGGCGGAGACAGCAGAAACGGTGGAGACAGCGGGGAAATTTAAAGCGCAAGGCAACGGCGGGGGAGATGGAGGAGGAGGAGCAACAGCGCAAACGTGTGAGGCGGGAGCAGTGTGTGGCGCAGGAGTGGGAGGCCATCCTGGCACAGGCGGTGGAGGCGGACTGTGCGCACGCAGCCAACGAGATGCTGTGTGCCAGACTGGTGCAGCGCATCGCACTAGAGGCGGCGGAGTGTGGAGATGGCGAGGACGAGGAGGAGGAGGAGGAGGACCGGAGAACGGAGACGCCAGAGGGGTCTGTCAAGGATGAGCTGAACGACAAGATGGACTCGGATGTGAAGGAGGGGGCGAAAAGTGCGTAACAGTGCCCCGTTAGGTGAATTCACTAACCATTCCCTACAGAGTGTGATCGGTGTCGGGAGGCCGGAGAAGTGTGCGTGCGCCAAGGTGGGTCTAAGCGGCGGTCGAAGCTCGTCGCTTGCAACTTGTGTCAGAGCAAGCACGTCCACTGCTCCCTCATCGAGGTGGTGCTGTGCCCCAACAAGCGGCAGGCGGAATGTGAATGTGCGAGCCGGAGGGCCGGAGCAAGCGGAGAACGCGCTTCGGCCTCAGAGGCACCATCCAACACACCAAAGAAGATCGGGGGGACGATCAAGGCGAAACACCATACCCCACACATACACCAGCCTCTGGTCGACCCGGAGGAGAACACAGGCCCCACACCCCCGTACTCGTGCTGATGAGTGCTTCGAACAGTTGGGCCGGAGGATGGATGGATTGGCGGAGGCGGTCCGGAGGTTGGAGGCACGTGAGTACCGCATCCACCACACCCTCCAGGACCTGGCAATTGGGCAAGGCGAGGCGGAGATTCGCGAGGTCCACATTGTATATATCATAGGCGGGAAGTGAAATGGGGTCTCCCTGGTCAAGCCTGCCAAGAACATCAAAAGGTTCCGACATGTAGTCATCGAACCTAATGCACGCGCGCCGCCCTGCAAAACGGCGTCGCAGCCAGTCCATAAGCTGGACTGGCACCCCTTTCATGCGCATGTCGTGGTATAATCGGTCAAGATCGACACTGGGGAATGCGGCCTTGACGTCCAAGCAAAGTATACTCACCACTTTACGCTCCTTCCAGGCGTCCTTCACCACTTTCACCACTGCGTGAATTGCATCTGTGGTAGAGCGTCCCGCTCGACCGCCGTACTGGTTGCTCGGTAATATGCCTGCGCGCTCTGCACCAGCCGCCAACTGCTCACACTTCACACCACTAAACAGCCGAGCCCCGCCGTGGGACAGGCATATGGGCCTGTGTGCTCCGGGTACCGAGTAGTCAGGCTTGCCAGGCTTTCGGAGGGCAAGGCTGTCAATGTTGGACCACCCCCGTGGGTAGTACTCGACTTCATCGCAAGACTGGAAGATCGCCCCGTAGTATGGCACGAGGAGCTGCGCGTTGTAGATAAACACGCAGTTGGGCACTGTCCCCTCCTTCGTCGCCTTATATGGCTTCATCTTCTTTATAACCCAGTGAATGAGCACATCTGAGACGGGTTCATGTTCCCAGGCCGTGGGGGATAGACGGCGTCTGTCGGAACGGAGCTGTGCGCCATTTTTGGGGGAAAAAACTCTTTATAGAGTAACGTGTTCTTATTAGTGTGTGACAAGGGTTCGGGAAAACCCGCGGTATTCCCATGGGTTCGGGTAGGGTGCGGGTACGGTGTAGGCCCTGGGAAAAACCGCAAAAACCGCTACCTGTGGGCAAAAAACCCTCAGGTGGAATATTTTTAGAAAAAACAGGTGTTTCAAATGTATTTACAATATCCAGCTGTCCCAGGCCTTCAATTCAACATGAATCTCATTCAGGGCTAAGTACTGGATCATTGGGAGGCTCCTACATCCATATATTGAGCCATCATTCATCAATCATAGAGTCATTGATAGTCCATTTAGAAGGCCTTAAATGGGGCCATGCTCATGCAGATGACAGTTTATATTGTTTCATTGGATAGTATAAGGCCTTATGCCCTCAGCCTATATTGAAATGAGGCCAGGGAAGAGTGATGAACGAAAATTTCCATATTTGGATGCAGGCGTAGTGGTATTGGTGAGAAACAAACAAGTACAAACATTATCCGATTCGGCTTATTTGACATCTGCTCTGGCTCTTTAATTGAGAATAAATTACCAGGAGGTTCCTACTCATGGTGAACATATTTCTATGTACAATTTAACACCTGAAACTACCATAATGTGGTGTTATTGGAATATTACCTGTGAATCACTGAATAAGTAGAGGTAGACATTGGTGACAGTGTATCTAGTTGTCCAAAGCACTATAAAAGACATATGGTGAGTGTTAAATGATATTTGAACAGCAGATAGTACCTTAGGACTTCCTGGAAGACTTGTTGCTCAATATTCTATTTTTATTCACAACCGCAGTTATTTAACCGTAAAACCGTCACCTGTGGTCACGGGTCACGGTGTGACGGGTGACGGGTGACGGGTACGGTTCCCATCAGATCCACCCGCGGTGTGACCCGTGTCACACACTAGTTCTTATCGGAGTTGGTCACTGCCAACTGCACCAGCCTGCCGGCGGGATCTTTGACCTGCAGGGTGGGCATGCGTGCACGCCCCCCGTCCGACGCGGGCCCCATCGCCATGTGATGGGCCTTCCATATGCTACTGGAATCAAGGCTCTCTAGCCACTCGATCCAGTGCGCTTTTCTGACAAGGCGCACTTCCTCCGAGTAGGTATTGCATGCCATGCACGCCTCGTGTACCGGATGTCCCACTGCGAAACGGTGGTGGTACGAGTCCCGCAACAGGTGCTCTGCGGACCGCTTCATCTCTCTCAGCGCGTCTGAGAACCACCTTTTGGAGTGCGGGGAGGGCTTTGAGAGAGGGACGTGTTGGTGTATGCACCTATCAATAGCTGCTTTGAGGAGCTTGATTGCCTCCTCTATCTTGTCCTCCGTTTCATATCACTCGGGCAGGTCAACCCCGAGCAGCTCTTTAAAGAGTTGCTCCTGGAATAACTCCCAAAGCGTCTCTCACCACAGGCGACGCGGGGTGAAATCGAAGACCACCGGCGCGATGTCTATGCGAGAGATGATGGGGATGTGGTCCGTCTTGTCCGGCCTCTTGGACGGGTCAGTCGTGCAGCTAATGAAGGATGAGAAAAGGGAGGGGGAGGAGAAAATGTTGTCGGTGCGGGTATAATTTCCCGTGGCGAGGGATTTGAGGGTGGGGATATACTTGGGTAGTACCATTCGCATACGATGATCGTCGAGGAGGGTAAGCAGGGGCTGGGTGAGGTCCAGATTCGCCTTGGTGAAAAGGTGATAGTTGTGAATTTCATCCCAAAGCGGGTGGTGTCGATTGAAATCACCTAGCCAGATGTAGTGAAGGGGCTGGCGCAGGCACGCCCTACTGGCGGGGTCCTTCATGTAGTCCCTAATAATTTTAAGCGAGTCGTTGTTCTCGCAATCGTTATAGACATTGAAGATGTGGATGGTGCCGAAATCCCCGTGGAGTTGCACCGCAGTGACATCGTGTGAGGGTGTTATATCCATGCACTCCAGCTATGGGTGTCCTCCATTTTCTAGGCATTTCAACCCTTTTTCATTTTGTAACAATCTTTCATCCACCCATACATTCTTATACTTCACATTTACTTCTAGTCACTTCACCACCTTCTGTTCTTCCGCTCTTCCGCTCTTCCGCTCTTCCGCTCTTCCGCTCTTCCGCTCTTCCGCTCTTCCGCTCTTCCACTCTTCCGCTCTTCCGCTCTTCCGCTCATACACCTCCGCTCATTGCATCCTCTTACCTATCATCAGGGTTTTCACGCAATGAAGGCTTACTGAGCGTTTCCCGTTTATCCGTCTTCTTCTTATTGTTCTTATTGTCTTGAGATACTTATCACTTCCCCTCCTCCATTTAGAAGTACCACCTTATTGTCCTTATTGTCTTTCATCAGAGCACTCAATACTTAACCGCATTAGTGATTACAATTAACTACTTAGTATATATGCGCTCTAGATACTTCCTGTACTTCATCTGGAAAATTAACGTTATTCCATGTTTCCACTCATGGACTGAGACCATCTTTTAATCCTTCCTTCAAACAATACTCTTCCTAATATTTCCTGCCGGCCTAGGTAGAGCGCTCACCCATAATCCTCTTGTGGTGTTGCATTCTGCTTACCGACAAACCCTGTCTTCTGCCTTCCGCCCTATGTCGGAAGCGGAATGATAGGCTTCACTGGATCACCCAGATTCACCTTGTCTTTCTACCATCTTTCTCTTCATCCTTATGTTTTGACTTCACATCCAGTGTTCCTCTGGGTATCTCGACTTTACCTACTTCATTCTGCATTCCTACTTCATTCCATATTCCTACTATACTTCACATTCCGACTTCATTCCACATTCCGACTTCATTCCACATTCCGACTTCATTCCACATTCCGACTTCATTCCACATTCCGACTTCATTCCACACTTCACCTTCTTTCCACCTTAGGGTCTGTTTCCATCCTTGGAACAGGTCTCATCTTGTCCCGGCTCAATAGCCAGACAGTCGCACACCCTGCTGAGTGTGGTGCTTGCGAAAACAGCCGACTTACCTCCTGTCCTTTCCGCAGTCCACATTTATTCCGCCACGTTCTGCATTGATTCCGCCTTCGGAATCCCAAAGGACTCTTCTAGTCTTCCTCTGGCTCAGGATATAACAGAGGGTAGGGGGATCGGGGTCCAGTAATCGGACGAGAGACGGTCGCTCATAAGGATGAGCGACTGGGTACTGCGCGGGGATGCCCAGTGGGGGGGTGGGGTACACGGATGACCATCTCATGTTGCTGCAGGTAACGCCGCGGAAATCTATGTGGGGCTCTTGTATTAATGCAATGTCAATGCGATCCGGGTGCACGGAATGAAGGAAATCGTTCTGCACCTGGTTTGACTTGTTTAGGTTCAGCTGCCACAGGCACAGCTGCCCAGGAGTGGCGGTCGGCGCTGGCGTACTCATGCGCGGTCGGCCATGGGCGTGCCCGGCGATGGTCCTTTCCCGCGGACGAGCATGTTGTTCAGCAAGGCCTGGTCTGTCTCATCATCGGACAAGGCCAGCGGGGAGGCCATAAGCAACGGGGCGGGCGTCCCGATACGCCCCACCACGCCCCTATCCTCCTCCTCTGCGTCGTTACTCCACATCTCGCCTGGCGCAATCACCATCCTTTCCAGCAAGCGAGCTCGCTCCGTCTCTCTTTGTCTTTCCCTCTTTTCCCTCCGCATACGTAGCTTCTCCTGCTCCGTGAGGTCGTCCGGGTCATCCAAGACGTCTCCCACGTCGCCCGGGGAAGAGGCCCATGAGTGCCGCTCCATGGCGGTGTCCCCATCATCCCCTACTGCCGGCACCGTCCTCTCCGCCGATGCCCACATGTGTTCTGCCGAGGGGGGAACAACTCCTTCCCTGGGGCTCACATGTCGTGTCAACGGCCACTCAACAGGCCGCGGTGACATCCCCACGTTCCCCGTTACCTCCTCCTCACGCTCCTCAGTCAGCGCACCTGCCACTACGGGCGCCAAGCGCAGATTGCTGGGTCTGCGAGGGGCGTGAGCTCCTCGCATGCCAGCAGGCCGCACCGACGTTCCCTCGTTCGGCGTCTCGCCCTCTAGTTGCTGCCTCCTCGCTGCATTCATGGGCCCCCAGGCTGTCGCCTCTGCAGCTCCCACAGTAGCCGTCTCCGCACGCACTGGGACCATTCCAAAGGAGTCCAGCATTGTTTGCTGGGTAGCCCGCTTGTCCGCTGACCAGCCCCTCACATTGGGGTCATTACCGGGGGGGAACGGGACGTTGGCATAGGCCATCACCTCCGCTCCAGCTTGCATCGTCATCCGTTCCCGTGCCTCCGCTGTGTCTCTCCTCTCCATACCTGGCGTAGCCGGCTTCTTCACCCCCCTCTCTGCCCTGCTGACGCTGACCATGTCGCACGCCACTCCGTACCCCTGCAACCAGGGCCCCGACTCATCTGGGCGTCCATCCGCCTCCCGATGGGTCTCCCACGTCTCAGGGTCGTTCGTCAGATAGTACTTAAAAGGTGCGTTGGGGTTCCGTTCGAGCGAAAACTGTAGCTTTTTAGTGAAGAAAGGGCAGCCGCGGTCAGCTGCCCCATGCCCCTGATGTGGCATCTTCGCTCCCCTGCAGTTGGAGCATGCGCGGGCCTCGTCAGGCACCTCGCACACTGCGGTTCTGTGCATACCCCCACACCGCGCGCATGTATCGTGAATCGACGGGCAGGTATCCGCCAGGTGCCCAGCACCAATCATTTGGCACTTCAGGCATCTAACTGGTTCGGGGAGAAGCTTTCTCCCCCACACCTTCTTGCCCTTGATGAAGATGCCATACCGGATAATCCGGTTGGCTGACACGTTGTTGTTCAACGCTAGAATGACGTGGGCGACGCGTTGTCCCCTGCGCCGTCGCTCCAAAGCCTTTATGAACCGCGCCGAAGCTATCGCCCCCCTCCCTAGATTATTGTCGTCCTCCAAAACACGGAGAGCCCCATCCAGATTGGGGTCAAACGACGTGGGTACGTACTCCACCACCAGCGAGGTCCGTCTGTGCTTAAGAGCTGACGTTCCCCCCATCGCGTCCAGGAACGCTCTCATGTTCCGGCACTGCCATTCCGCTGCCTGCACCGAGTTCATCTGCAAAACCACATCCCCGCTTTGCAGAACTCTGGCCCCCACTACCACACTACCGGCTGGGGCTGTATCATCGCCCATGCTGTTGCGGGCCGCCTCCATCGCCAGCCTCGCCTTCGCCACAATCTCCTTTGGAGTCAGCGTGGCGAGCCCGTGCGTCGTCACTTCGGGGGCACGGGTGACCAGTATCTCCGTTGCTCTTTCTTCCGCCTTCGCCAGCGCAGCAGCACAAGCACACGTCTGCGGCTTGAGCAAGGCGGCCTTCGCCGCCACTGTTGCATATGACCCCAACGGGGTTTTCTCAGACACAGACGGCACGGGGACCTCGGGGTCTCCCAGCTCGTCGTTGTCCCCAGGCTGAGGACTTGGAACCTCCCTCGCCTCGCGGAGGTCTATAGCCGCGTCCGCCGTGCGCGACACCGCGAGCTCAAGCTCATCAGTAGCTCCCCTAGCCGCCTCGACCTGCTCATCGACGGTCCATGTGAGTATACCTGCCGCCTCAAGCAACGTGTGGGTGGTGGCGTCCTCGCGCGTCTCCCTCTCCTCTGCCTTCCGCGCGGCTTCGGCGACGAGGTCCACCAGTTCAGACAGCTCGCCCAGTCGATGCGCCGTTTCTCCAGCATTACTGCCACTGCACGTAACCCGTCATTCGCCGTGGCTCCCCCTCCGTCTGCCCCGATACGCAGCAGGATCAGCGCTATCTTCGCCATGGACAGCTGCTGGTGCGCCTTCTGCTCCAGGTATCCCTTCTGGACTAGGTATTCGCGCGCCTCTTCCTGCGACGCGTCCGCCCAGTCAACGGAACCATTACTCACCTTATATAACTCTTCACGGGTCCTAGATAATATATCAGCCATCTTCTGGGGCTCTGTGGCTGCATGAGTGGTTCGCGTGGTCGTAAATATTGGCTGCCATCAGTGCTTTGGCGGTCGGCTTTACTGCCAGTCCTGCTGCGTCAAACAGCACGAATTAAATCCCCTCCACGTTGTTGATGTAGGCGCCGTTATTTGATCTCTTTATCATACTGCGCTGATGTGGCAAATATAGAAGTGGAACGGGTGCTCGTTTGAGCGAACTTCTTTACGCGAGTTGGGTCTTAGAATCCAGTTCGGCCACAAATGCGTAAGGCCAGCGCCGGGCCATGAGGGCTTCATGGTTTTAGCTTTGGGGCATATTCACTCCGTGGTGGATTTTTGTGGGTGCGAACAGGCGTTCAGGTTCGGTCCTCCGCGTGTCCAGCTGCTGCGCGCAGGCTGGTACCCAGCCACCCTCGACGCTCCCAAAACCTGCGCCACTTTTGAGCTGCTCGATTTCTTTCATGTCCAAACACTGCAAGGGAAGACAACGATGTACGATTTTTATGCGGCGCTCGAAAAGTTGACTGATGGGACGGGGCTGAAGCCCCCAATGCGCTACAAAGAATTCTTGAGAATGATGCGCCAGTGGCGGCACCTCATGAGCCTAAAGCGCGGCGGAAGGGGTCACGTGCCAAGCGGTGTTCATGGAACTCAGCCCGGCGAACTTGCAGTGCGGTGTCCGGCATGCCCTCGGCCCGGGGTGAACCTACCTGAGGACTGGGAAACCGCGTCCCCGGAGACCAAGTAAGCCCATGCCCGTCAGATTGTGTCAATAGCGGCTAATGGTGGCTGCAGGCAGCTGTACATCTTTTTTTTAGCATTGGACGCCTGCTTCAGGCTGAAGCGCCGGCTGATCTCGAGCGACATTCGAGATCCTGTGTTGGGGCTGGGTTGGCAGTATTTCACTGAGAAGGAGCCGTACTGCGAATTTCTGCTGACGGTAACAGACCAGAAAGAGGTGAGTCGGGTTTTAGAGTTTGTCTGATTACGTCTGAGGAGGCGCGAAGATTAGCACCTGCAGTGGGTTGGCCGCCCTTGATTATGCGAATACAAAATTTTCGCGTGGCTACAGCACGACCAGGGTGGGAATGGGAGTGTGTGCAAGGCATGAGTTTGTTCAGCCGAACGGTGTGGGGGACCTGCAGGTTGGAGAAAGGTATGGGCTCGATGTATATTATCGGCCGCGCAGTGGCTGACGCTGCACAGATTCGTAAATATGGACTGGATCTTTGCGTCCATCTGCCGCCACATTCACCCTCTATTATTCAAATTATTTCATACGATATTGCGTGTTAGTGGTGGAAAAATCTAAGCAATCGTCTCCGTGCCCTGCCCCCACTGATGCGCATGGTTATCGTCATGGCCATGGTCCGCTTTGTGATCCCAAAGATGCACATCAAATCCCATACGTTGGCCTGCCAAGTCCTCTACTCATTGAATCTCCTTCTCGGCGCTGGGCGGACAGACAGCGAAGGGATCGAGAGGCCGTGGGTGTTCATCGGGCTCATGGTGGGTAGCACGAGGCTGATGGGCCTGGGGTCCCAATACGATGTCCTCGATGACCATTGGTTGTTCTGGAACTGGTGTAAGCTGGTCGGTCTTGGTACATTTCTTTTGGCGGCGAATTTCCGGAGTCGTCGGGCTAACCACCGACGCAGCGGATCTTATACGCCAACGGCTGGACGTTGCGAGGGTGGAGTCGATGGTGCAGGAGGTGTTCAAGGCATTTTCCCTGGAGCAAGCTGCGAGCGTCCCCAAGTGGAAGGCTTTGGTAGAGGCTTACGAGATGGACCCGTCGAAGCCCAACCCCTATGAGCTGAAGGTGGGAGGTACGTTGCCCTACTTGGGATCCAGAGCTGCAGCTTATGAGTATGGGGCAGGTCTGACCGAGGCACAAGTCCGGCTGCAGTTCAGCGAGGAAGAAAAGAAGCAGGTGCAGGCAGGGGTGCCGTCGTTGCACGACGTGAGCCCCAGTTCGTTCATCGTGGCGGGCTTACACATCGAGGATCAGCAGTGAGTCGCCACAGGTTAAGCATTACCCTTCCCCCCCTAATGTAGTATTGAAAGGCGCCGGGTCCGCGTGCAAGTCGAGATGAAGAAAAAGGGGACGACCAAACAACAAATCAATGTTAACGTGCTGTGCCGGAAGCTGACGCACAAGATTCAGCGGTTCCGAAAGCTTCAGGCAACATACACGCTGGGCGCGCTGCAGGCGCTGGCACAACGCAAAGAAGCTGAAGGCGAGGTGCCAGAGGACACACCAATTATGCTGCCTTCAGCGCTGATGGCGGCAGAGCATGCGGTGGGCTGCGTTGGGGGGGGTGGCGGAGGTGGAGGAAGCCATGCGCGATGCGGAGTGCAGGGTGGCCCTGGTTTCACTCAGAAATCAGCTCTCAATCAAGAGCCGCCTGATGACGTACAAGGGAAACTCAAGGAACCAGGGGGCCAACACCCACTCGCAAAGCCTTGTCGCTCACAACGAAAGCAAGATTCGGCTTCACTCCGAAAAATACCAGAACACGTGGAAAGCCCTGGTCCGGTTCGCGGGCGGTGATGTGGACGCAGCTGAGGAAGATGGAGGATGCAGAGGAGCTGATGTCGAAGTAGGCGGCACAGAGGAAGCGGGAGGAACAGCGCCTCATCCTGGAGGGCGAGCTGATCCGCCCGAGTTCAGCGATGGCAGGGGACAACGGGGATGACGACAACAGCGACGGAGAGGAAGGCCGCGCAGCGCAAGGGGAAGGATTCCGACGTGTTTCTTGGATATGGACAATGGCGGGGACTACAGGGACTGATGTAGATGTGCGAACAGGTGAGTTGCATCATGGGCATAGCGAGCGGGGGCTAACAGATACGATAGCGCTATGCATAGAGTGGTCGAAGGCCTACACGCGAACGCGCCGCTGGAGGGAAGAAGTGCGGCTTCTGGAAGAGGAGTACCGACAGATCCGAGAGATGTTCAGGCATGAGGCACTCGTGTGGGAGGCGCGTGTGCAAGCTGTGCCTATGGGGACGATCGACGAGCAGGTCGCAGAAGGTGCGATTGCCTATGTGATCCGGCAGGCGGATATGTTCCGAGAGCTGGAGCGGTGAGCGGTGCAGACCATGACAGAGGTGCACCAGGGGAAGGGGAAGAAGTGCATGCCACGAGCAGGGCAGGATGAGGAGGGGCTGGCGAGTGCGGGGCAAGCGGAGGGTTGGGGTGAGGAGGAGGAGGAGGAGGAGGAGGAGGAGGAGGAGGAGGATGACGTCGACGCCGATGAGTCGTTTTGGGCGACGGAGGAGTACCCCAGCAATGACGAGCACGTGCTGGGTGGGGGGGAGGACATCGACTGAGCGCGCGGAAGGGGGCGGCGCGGCGCATCAAAGGGCACTGGGGGCGGCAGCGAGGAGCGTGTACAGGTGGAGGGTGTGCTAGGGTTGGGTGGGGTGAGCTGCCATCGGGGCGCAGTGCTGGCGCGAAAGCAGGGCGGCGGGGTGCATCAAAAGCGCGACGGTACTGCGGCCGTGCGGCGGCAGGCGAGCCGAGCCATGCGTATCAGTTCTGTGTTAGGGTGGTGACGCTGGGACGGTGGGGTGCGAGTGGCAAAGGGCGCACAGCGCTGGCGCAAAAGTAGGGTGACAGGGTGCATCAAAAACGCGACGGTCTCGCGGGTGGGCGGCGGCGAGGCGAGGGTGTGCATGCATGTGGATGTGCTGTGGGTGGAGGGTGTGCTAGGGTCGGGTGGGATGAGCTGCTGTCGGGGCGCGGCGCTGGCGCGAAAGCAGGGCGGCGGGGTGGGCGCATCAAAAGCGCGACGGTACTGCAGCCGCACGGCGGTGGGCAAGCCGAGCCGTGCGTGTCGGTTCTGTGTTAGGGTGGGGTGATGCTGTGTGGGTGGGGTGCAAGCAGCAACAGGCGCGCCGGCAGGAGCGGGCACTGCGGATGGGATCGGAGGTATTCGGGCACTGTGGGCGGAATCGGAGGTATTCGGCGCGAACAGAATATGGGTGGCGGGGTGCATGGCCCGCGTTTAATGTATTTTGATTATTAAAATAACATGCCGATGACCTGCCGGGCCTCATAAACTGTTCCCATGAGGTATAGTAGCCCGCCAAAGCTATTTGTATCATGCCAGGCGGTTTCACATCATTCTCCGATGATGCCGATGTGCCGGGATCAAGCCCCTAGGGCAAACAAGGCCCGTGGAATGCTATAGGAGGTTGCCCGCATTCTTTTGCAATAGCTTTTGTGGCAGTATCCACATGTTAATGCATAAAGTTGGTCTTATTAGGTGTCTAAGGGCCGTAGTGCCTGCGATGAGTGTTCGGCGGGACACCGAGTTTGCGGTCCTTGGCAAGAGTTCGCTGCCGCCTTCTCCAACCAGGAGGACCTGTTGCGTTT
Source organism: Mycena rebaudengoi (assembly GCA_029282285.1). NCBI lineage: Eukaryota > Fungi > Basidiomycota > Agaricomycetes > Agaricales > Mycenaceae > Mycena > Mycena rebaudengoi. The sequence continues at coordinate 62,111 of JARJCX010000195.1, read as the reverse complement.
CCGCTTCGAATTCTGGGAACATTTGGGCAACGGACGATTCGTGCCCCTGGAGCAGGATCCCCCCCGCCTAAGGAATTTGACGTGGATAGGTGAGTCTCGTCCCCTTCCCTCCTAGTCGTCTGGCGCTAATTCTCCAGCAGCACGGGAGTGTTCATATCGCTCTTTCACCATCGATTTTCAGCCCAAGATGGCCACGGCCAGGACACGATGTCGAGATTCGTCGAAACGGCACCCGTCCTCCTCCACTATTCACCAGCCCCCATCGTCCCGCTCATACAACACCTGGGCGTGTGCCTCTCCTGGGAATCCTGTGGGGTTCCAAAATACCGGTGGGTTTGACCCCGACCCTTCGCAATCTTCTTGCACCGGCGGGTCCAATCCCCCTTTCTCGAAGTTGTCTCGTCCCGCCGCCGGGACTTCTCACTGCCCTGACAGCGGAGCAGTTCCTCCTGTCGAGGTAGTCGATGCCCTGGAGTCCGAAGACAACGACCCCGTCATCCATACTCCCCCGCCCCGCTACTCCGAGAAAGGTAAAGCGAGGGCTACAAGTGAGGAGATCAACGAGTTGGAGAGCGATGAGGGGAAGGAGAAAACCCCAGTGCCTCCTTGCTCTTCCTCTCCGTACGTCCCGGTGGTAGGCCCGGAAGATTTTGAATTGGACGTGGAGTCTCCGCCGCCTGCCCCTTCAGTCGACCCTGCTGTGCAGGCATCGACTTCAAATTTGGACGACCCACGGCAACCCGTACCCCCACGTCCTCCCGTCCCCCCCCAGATGTCCTTCCTGGGGGTTCCACTCGAGGCGTTCGCCGACCCGAGAGTCTTCAACATGGAAATGTTAGCCCATGACACTGCAGCCTTACTGCAGTATTACAACGACCATCCCATGGAAGATCGGCTCGAGGTGCATGCCTATCTCGAGGCCCTTTTCTGGCTGGTGGGCAACAAATTGCGGGGTGGTGATGTGGAGTTGCACATTTCGGACTGGGCGCAAAATGCGGGGTCATCGTCAAATCCAGGGGGGTCGTAATTTGTATATTTTTTGTAAATCTTGCAATAAATTGTCGTTCTTGGTCACTGTTGTGCATAGGCTGTCGCAGCGACACAGTTTCTTGATAGAGATAGGCCCAAGTGTCCTCCTGAGTATCTTTTGAGACTCCTTCAAAGAGTTTCTCCAGGTTACTCGTCACATGGGCGCGTTTCGGATATGGGTTTCTTGATGCGGGGTTCCCCATCAGGATTCAAGTTAATCCCACATCGGGATTCGGCCTGTCAGCGGAGTCAAGTATTATTTGTTGAGAGGTGTGGGAAGTAGGGAAGGGATATGGGTATAGGTGTCCGTCGTCGACGCTCATCGTTCCAATCAATAACACGTTCCCCTTCTAGGTCCTTCTTCCATGCATGTGTTCGTCGTACCCAGGGATCATCATCCTGCTGTCGAACCTTAAGCAGGTTATCTCGGGGCATATGGTTTGTGCTGAGTATATCGGTACGATCCTGTATGCGGGGTGTGTCGGACTCTCGTTCTCCATGGATACTGGCTCCGGCCTATCTGTACGAATCCCCCCTGCACACCCTTCGGACCTGGTGTCATGATTGTTCGGACAGATATGCGTCCCCTCAGCAGTCGCATGAGGCGCAGGGGCTCGTGCATAGAGAGGGCTGGATATGCACACCATCCACTGGCCAATCTGTCGTATGATACGACACACCCCTTTTATCGCCAGGTGCGGTATTCAAATTCTATTTCCCCTGGCCCGTCGTAAGACCGAGGTCGGCTGGGCCCACCAGCACATGCCAAGGGCGATCATGACAATGACTGCCGCTTGGCAAATTATCTCTTCCATTAGATATGGAGTCGAATATCCTATTTCCTTCTGAAGCGCCTGGCAGACTGTCACCAAACTGGAGTCCACCAGGAACACGACAGCGAACATGGGGAAACCCATGAAATTCTGCCGTGGTCCAGTGACAGTCTCCTGTCGTTATGTGGTTTGCGAGGAGTTCCAAAATCTCGATTTTCGCACCGCAAAATGTGTGTGCGAATACACCAACCTTCCATCCCTGGTCTGATTGACATGAGAGCACTTGGAGCCCATGTCGCAGTACTTCTGCGATATCCAGGCCAATTTCTGCTGGACTGCAGCTGCGCATTCCTCGCAGGATATGACTGTTATGCAACAAGTGATCGCGGATTATCTCCGTCATGTGGTACAAGGAAGTTTTTGTCATGATGAAAGGACGCTGGCAATGCATCCTCACTGATTCAGACAGAAAGACAGGAACAGTGATCTAGATTGTCATAGTGTAAGTGAAAGACAAGATAGGAATACATGAAAAGAAATAGTAACCTAGATTGTTGTAGTATAAGTGAAAGACAAGATAAACAAGTACAACTGATGGGAAAGGTTTAAATACTGGGATCATCCATCAAAGATGGTTAGTAATAATTGGACCGGGTTTCATCAATCACTGTAAGTAAGTGCCAGACTTACACTCTCCCCCACTTCCAAAAATTTGAATGGGTTACAAATCTTCTTCTTCCTCCCACACATCAAGTGCAATTGTGTCTTGCATGTCCCGACCAGGGACCCACTCATCCCATTCTGCACCATATCCTTCCCAGCGCACCAAGTATTGCTTGCCACATCCACGTCTGCGTTCATCCACTATCTTCTCAACTGTCCACTCTACTGCACCCTCAGGTGTAATGACTGGACCTGGCCTTCGTGGTTCATGAGTTGGGAAGAGTATAGGGTCATTAGGGATGTGGCGTTTCAATAGGTGAGCATGAAATCCTGGGAACAGTTGAGGATTGTTTGGAAGTTTCAAGGTATATTCAGAACACTCTGGAAAGGCCTTGACCACTTCATATGGACCATCATCTCGAGGCATGAATTTGGCTACTCGTTTAGCTCCAGCTTGCTTGTAATCATGACAGCGATTCATAGTTGAGAGCATAATTCAGTCACCAATTTGGTATACATCTTCAGCTGTGTGATGCATGTTTGGATGATAAGCCTGTCTGACTTTAGCGGCTGCCAAGCTGTCTTGAGCTGTTTGTACATCCAACTCAAGCTTTTTAATGAGTGACCGAGCATCCAATTCCTCTACAGTCTCTCCACCAATGGTGGGTGCAAGAGCTGGAATAATCCGAGGTGAATGACCAGATTTCAACTGGAATGGTGAAAATCCAGTAGATGCATTAAGTGAATTCATTATGGCAAAGCGAACTCGTGGTAGTGAGGCACACCATCCTTTCTGATTTCGATCTACATGGTAACGAATAGCCTGAACAACTGTTTTATTGGTGCGTTCACTGCCTCCATCTGTTTCTGGATGGTAAGATGTAGACATCTTCAGTTTCACCCCAGTAAGCTTGTGTAAGGCTTCCCAGAGTTTGGATGTGAATGCCTTGTCCTGGTCAGAAATTAGGTTTTTCATTAACCCATTCTCATAGTACCACTCATTGAATAAGACCAGTGCGGTCTGTTCTGCAGTATCATCAGAGTGTACAGCGGTGATCTGTACATCTGCACCCATAAGGTCAGTCATAGTAAGGATCATGTCAAAACCCTCATCAGTAGGCAAGGGCCCAATGAAGTCCAATGCAACATTTTCAAATCAGCCATCTGGGACTGGAGGTGGATGTAAAGGCCCAACAGGTTTCTTTGTTCGACTTTTGTTCCGCTGGCAGTCAACACATGAGGGAATATATGCATCCTCAAGATCACACCTCATGTTGGGCCAATAAAATGAACTTCGCAGTGCAGCATAACTCTTTGTGAACCCGAAATGTCCAAGAGAGTCATGGGCTAGATGGTAGAGAAGTTCCCGTACCACAGGATCCTTAGGAATGACTAGCCTGTCACCAATATATACTAGGTTCTGACCAGGGCTTCTGTGGACACCTGAGATGCTTCCAGCTGTGATACCAGCCTCAAGCTGCTTAGTGAATTCATCTGTATCATACATTGCAGAGATCCGACGTAGAAATTCTTCATCAGCAGATATATTGAGAGTCCCTGCAGCAGCAGCAGGAATTCGATCTCTTTGAGGTAGGTGTGTCTGTGATAGCAGTACAGCTGCAACCAGAGCTGTCATTTCTGAACTTTCATCCTCGAGGTTGGGCAGACAAGATAGAGCATCTGCAACAGAATTATCTTCCCCTTTGACATAGTGGATTTCATAGACAAAGTCAGCCATATACATGGACCAGTGGGACTGTCGGTGAGACATATCCCTCTGAGCCTGGAAATATTCCAAGGTACGATGATCTGTCATAACCTTGAAATGGACATTGAGTAATGAACTTCTCCATTTCTTCAGTGCCTTCACTATAGCAAGGGGTTCTTTCTCATGGACAGGATAATTCTTTTCTGCTGCATTCAACTGATATGAATCAAAGGCAACTGGGCGAGCAGTTTCCCAAGTTTCTCCAAAACTCAGAACAGCACCAGTGCGGCGATCACTGGCATCTGTGGTGACATAGATTGTCTTTGTAGGGCCCTCATAATCAATAACAGTGAGACAGTCATGCCCAATGACAAGATTTTTTATGGCCTGGAATGCTTGTTGGTGTGCATCAGTCCAGAGGGGAAAAGATTTCTCTGCCTCCTTGGTTGTTAAAGGTGTGAGATGAGATGTATGTTCGGCCAGCTTGGGCAAGAAAGTTGCAATATAGCGAACTAGTCCAAGGAACCCTCGGACATCGGTAGCAGATCTAGGCTGAGGCCATTGCACAATTCATTCCACTTTTTTAGGGTCTGCAAAGATTCCCTGAGCAGAGATAACATGCCCTAAGAAACTGATTTCTGTTGCAAAGAGTTGGGACTTGCGAAGATTACAATAGAGTTTGGCTTTGCGGAGTGCCTCAATCACAAGTTCAACATTCTGTGTATGTTCCTCAATGGAATCAGACCAGATGATAATATCATCCACATAGACATGACAGATTTTCCCAATCAAGTGATGTAAGGCTTCTGTAACACGTCTCTGATGAGTTGAGGGAGCATTGCAACCTCCTTGAGGCATTACTTGCCACTCATATAGTCCCCATGGAGTTCGAACTGCAGTAAGGTGGACATCATCTGGATGGACCCGAGTCTGAAAGAAACTGTTGGTCATATCCATCTTGCCAAAGATTTTTCCTCAAGCACAGTCTGCTAGAATATCATCAATTCTTGGCAGAGGAAAGGTATCTCGGATTGTGTTCTTGTTCAGTTCTCTATAGTCATTGACCCAACAAGGATCAATGGAGGGATCTGGAACTCTGCCTGTATATTTGGGGACTACAAATGCAGGTGAAGAATATGCTGAAGAAGATGGTCACATTCGACCAGCAGCAATGTGCTCATCAAGCATTCGCTTCCATGAGTCCAGATTTTTCCATGCAGGTTGGTATGTTTTCCCCTTCACAGTGATTGAAGGGTTTTTCAGTCGGATACGGTGTAGTATATCTCCAGAGAGATCGGTAGTATTGTCTGGTAAACGGAGAGGGAAAACATCGGCATACTTAGTTTTTAAACAGATATCCTCATCCTTGAGAAGTTTTTGCAAGTCAAGGTCATCAATGCGATTTTTGACCTGTAACATAACACTGATAGGCAGGAGGGCACTAGAGCCAAGTGGAATAGGCTCAGATAACGCAGGCTTCCGCTTTGGCTTCTTTGGAGTGGGTGCTGGTACAGTCCATTCAGGTGCCCATTGATGAGGTGTTGGAAACTCACTGTATACAATACGGGAGAAACACTAAGTGGAAGAGAACCAAAGATAATCTAGACCAGGCCGTATATTTGAGATCTCGTAGGTCGAAGTAAGTAGTACAGAAGCAAGAGCAGAGGTAGTCATGTGATCGTCTGATCGTAAGTAAAGCCGTCCGGGTTTACACCCTCCCCCTCCATGAAAAATTGCCATCCCATCCAGAGAGAGAAGAAATTACGTACAATGCTACACGCCATGTCCCTGTGGGAAGCCACGACATGAGCCGGGAATGAAAGATAGGTAGAGTGATGAAAAAAAACCAAAACCATCCTTCAGTCCGTCGTTCGTGCGAGCCAGTGATCGAGGGCTTCGAGTTCCGCTACTTCGTGGCCAGGGAGCCAGCGGTCATTAGATTACAGTAGCTCACGCAACCCCCCCACTTCGGCGACCGCTACAGTAGTAGTTGTCTCCCTATAGGGCCAATTGTAGAGTCTCGGATACATAAAAGACACTCAGTTAGAGGTTTTGCTACAAAGAATCTATAAAGCTTTTGAAGTTACAATTGCAGTGATCTCAGGGACCTATATAAGCTATAAGAATACAAGCTATAAGGGTTTTGTGCAGTCAGGACATTGGTTGCTTTTGAGAACGTTGGATTAAGAAGGCCTATATAAGCGAAGCTATCAGTTGAGACATTACAGTGTCCACACTACATGGTCCTCCCGTTAAAAGAGAAAACCCTATAAAGACTTGGAAACCCTCGGGTGACTTTGTTGGACTTCCTGTTCGCGTTCCTATACATACATTTTCATCCTATAAAATATCTTTCGTGCCTAATACTTGGCCGTCTGACTCCTACAATAAAAACAGCTATTGAAAGGCATTGTTGGTGTGTTAGTTGGGTTGTGATATAGATTCTGCTGGTTATAGCAGTTTCTTATACACTTTCCTATATATACATTTATAGTGTGTTAGTTCGGCAGCCCTATCAGCGCATCAATGCCGCCATCACATCCGCCATCCACTGTCACCATCCCATCACGTCGCGGCTGCACGACGCGCTGAGCTCGCCGTTACACCATATAAATTCAGGAAAAAAATGCAGCTTGTGTGGACAGAGTATGGGAGATTTACCACACCAATATTAGGGCAAAATGTGCACTCGAACTCCAAATAAAGCACAAGTAATGTTGAGGTGAGGCCTCATTTTCATCCCAGGTCTAGCTAGACTCAATATGTGGGTTAAATAAATATAGAGATGTGGATAGGCAGGTGGAGGGCATATGTATAAGAATCTGGGTACTAGGTATTTATTGCTGTTTACTCGGTGTTAATCAATGCAGGGGTGGGCAGAAGCTGCGCTGCCGCTGCCGGCGATGCCTATAAGAATCTGGGTACTAGGTATTTATTGCCGTTTACTCAGTGTTAATCAACGGGGTGGGCAGGAGCTGCGCTGCTGCCGCCATAGCGATGCGATCCTGGTGCGCAGCCGTGGCCCACTGCTTTGCTGCCTTAGTGACGTTGTCGGTGCGAGCAGTCCTGGCAGCCCGCGCTGCCGCCGCCGAAGGCCGCTTGGCGGCTGTGGCACCTGCAGCAGAGCCTGGGTAATGCAGCGTGGCCACCATGCGAGGCGCAGCACTACCACCCGACCCCCCTTGGGCCCCCGCGGAACACCTTTGTCGGAGCGCTCTTTGCATGGCTTCTTCGCCACCTGGGGCCCCGGTGCTGTGTTGGACTTGCGCTTTGCGCTGGTAGCACTAGGGGCTGCGGTGTTGGTCGTGTTTATAAGTGGCTGCAGGGGTACATAGGTGATGAAATCCATGCCAACACCAGGCGCAGTGGTGTTGGTAGGGTTAACGTTGGGGAGGGAGCCGGCGACATCCGCGCCAGAGGTCCTGTGGGCAGCAGTGGGGGTGACCACACTGACATTGCAGGCAGGCGCAGCAGATGGCGCCACGCTGGCCAAAGTCACGTTGGTGCCGTGTGGGGTGGTGGTATGCACGTCCTCCAAGTCGTTATCATCGTCCGCATCGTTGTTGTCGTCTGCATTGTCATCGTCGTTGTCATCACCCACGTCGTTGTCGTCTTCGTCATTGTCGTCGTCTTCGTCATTGTCGTCGTCTTCGTCGTCGTCGCTGTCCTCCTCATCCTCGCCTGTCGCCTCTGCCGTGCCCTTCCTGGACAGGTGCCTACCACCCACGTCGGACCGTGCTTTCCACACCTTGAGCACGCCCCCATTAGCTTCCTGACGGCACTTCAGATCCTTTGCGAGGGCAGCGATCTGCAACGGGGTCATGTATGACCATCCACAGGTCATGTTGATCCACGCGTCGCGTAGCGTACGAAGGCGCTCGAGCCCCTTGATTGCCCATGGGCTTTTGAAGTCGATCCCAGTGGGCCAGCCCATTATTTCAACCTTCCAAGCCTCTTGGATGTCGACCTCGTAGTTGGTGTAGGACATTGCTGGGCTGTTGCTCCGGACAGCGAGGTCTATGGTAAAAATGTCAGTGATACACCTGGTATGCGACTGGAGCACTTACAGAACCTTTCGAGGATTGAAGCCGTGATCTGTGCCTGGAGGGTGGCGGTGGTCTCGTGCTCAGATCCTGCTGCAGACGACCATCGACATCAGCAGGGATATCCTGCTAGAATAAGAATACATACCTGCATCGCGCATGCAGGACCACTGCTCAAACTGGTGCACTATGTCCAGTGGCTGCATCTTCAGGACCTCGGTGCAGAACTTGATGCCATCGCCGGAGTCTCCAAACGTTGGCATTGTCACGTCATCGACATTCCCATGTGAAAGGAAAAAAAAACCCCTGCTGTGAGGGGGACTGTAGCGTCGCTTTGGAAAACAAGGTTCCAAAAGTGACTTGTTCTCCCTCTGGGGGCTTTTTCGTTTAAGTTGGGTTCGTATAGAGTTTGTGAGAGAAGATAGTTGAGCAGCGTTTGTCTGTGGGGATCTGTTGGGGGTCAAAAAATGGGGGATAACGTGAAAAATACCTTGTTCAGATGTGCACACCGCGTGCACTACTCCAAGACAATATCCAAGTCTCTGCTTTGTCTCTCTTCTACCGCCTTTCCCCTTTGAACTGGGTGATAGTTGATTTGACTGGCTTTCCCAAAGGTGGGACAACTGCAAATGGCTCGACGAGGACCTAACGGTTCAACGTGGGTACGGCTCACGAAGGACGTGAGTGTGCGGGTCGTTGTCCAAGGTATCTGCGATTTGGTGTGAGACGCCTTGAGTCGTTCTTCTCTGCGTGAGCAGTGGTTTGTGAGGTCAAGGGGATGGGTTAGTGTGGTTAGACGTTCAGTATGAATCGTCTGGAGGATGTGTGGTCAAGTGTCTTGCGACAAGTTAGTGGGTTAGTGGTGTGTGTGTGTGTGTGGGTCAACAGTATATTGGGGGGAATCGGTTTACACTAGAAACTAGTGGGGGAAAAACCGCTCCAAAGTGGACTGTCTACTGCTTTGAGACCCAGATCCTTTTATACTCTGCCAATAACCCCTTTGGACCTTCTCTACATGTCCACAGTCCACTCCCTCGGTGTTCCATAACATTCTAGCCCCATGGCGGTGTGTTTGCGCCATGTTTCATCCCACCAAGTTATGGTGCTTGTCGGAGGAAGTTGCCTTTTCAGGCCCAAAAGTTGTTGGGACGCGATGCCAAACGAACTGCTACCTTCCTAATCCGTCCAAAGTCCGTGCGGATACGACGTCCTGAGGCTGAAAAGGGGTGAAACGTGTGTGATATGTCGGCATGAGCATGTTGGAAGTGCTGTGCGCTCCGGCGGTCGATCCTGTTTTGGATGAGGGCGCTCCCATCTGCCAGATGTCGTTGGAGGTGCGCCGTCCGCGATGCGAGATGCGAGAACGGCGTCCGAAATGTGTAGATGTGGGGAATGCAGGGCATGGTGAGCGTGGGTGGTGAGTCTGGGTGTTGTAGTCGTGTCGTCGTATTCGCTGGGGCGGACACAGTGCATGTGGAAGCCCCACACCATGTGCCTGTCCTTTCAAACAGGCAGGCGAGCTGTTGGTGAAGAAAAGAACAAATCAGCTATGTTGGGTGGACTTGAGAAAGAAACACCGACCTCCTCCTGCACAAACGTCAACAGGAAATGTGTATCGGCTGCAGCAGCAGCATTGGAGCCGCAAAGGCCAACATGGCTGAGCTCACGATGAGCAGAGAGCTGGGCCCACAAGTGCTCCTCTTCTTCGGGACTGCGCGTCTCAAGGAGCGTGATGTCGGCAAGTGCATGCAGTTCACGCAAGCTCAGTGACTGCCCAGCTGTGCTATGTTTAGTGTCGCGCTCGAAAAAAAAGACCAGTTATTCGTCCCAGTTTTCGCCTCGACAGAAAAGTCATGCATCAACACATTTCGCATGGTCATTGGGCGCGTCGTCTTGTACTGGGACTTGCTCATGATGAGCCGCTTGATATATTCTGGCTCGCGGTCATGAGCAGCGGCCATGTCCCAGATGGACTTGTTCCGTAACGCATAGAACTTATTGAGGTTGTCGTTGAGGGCCTCCTTCGCAACCTTGCGCTTCAAGGTGGCCGCAGTGCGTGTGGCTTTTTGCGAGTCAGTGAGCAGGCCCTTTTTGTGTCCACGCTTTTCTTGGACCTGTTTTGAGGGGTTGCGAGACGCATGTGTGGTGGCTTGAGTCAGCATTTGTTCAACTACTGAAGCATGGCGGCTTTGGTGCGAGTAGTAGGAGCAAGAATATATTTTTCATGTGGTGGTATGTTCTGGTGTGTTTATTTGCAAAGGTTCGTGGCAAAACAAACAAAACACGAACTCACCATGAAGTTACCATACAGTTCGTGTGGTCAACGTTTCGCCCAGGATGCGCAAACACGGTGAGGGGAAGTCAGACCTGTCCAACACCACTGCAGTCGTTTCACACCCGATCAAATTACATCCACGACGTCGATTTGCACATACTTACAGAAATATCTATGATGTTACTCACGTGGCTCCATGAACTCCTTGAGCTGTGAGGAAGAGTTCGTGAACAGCATTTCTCCCAGCGGGGTTGCTTGGAGTACACGAAACACCGGATTTCTGGGCAAAAAAAAATATGTTAACAAAATACGCGCCAAAAGAAGGACATCTTACAGGTTCCTGAAGGCGATTGGATGCCCACTCACAGTGTATAAAACGGGTGGAGCACCTGGTATCTGGGCCAGAGTCATGAATGCCTGCAGCTTGGCAGCTGACTGGGTTGACAGCATTTTGCTGTTATTTTTCTACTGAAAAATCGAAAAAGCAGACCCCCTGTGAAAATGGGAATCAGTTGCTTGTGTGAAGTAGGCGAAATTGTGCCCACCAGTCCCTAAACACGATGGAGTGGCCACTCACAGCATAGACCAGCGGGGGGCTTACTGGTGCAGCACCCAAGGCAACATGAGTCGGCGGTGATGTGGGGGAGAGCTCTGCATCGAGACGGGTGCACGTGAGCACGGGGGTGTGCTCTCCATAGAGTGCTCTAGTATCGGCATGGGACACAGCGGCTTCATTGGTGATAATCATCCAGACGCGGTAGGAAGTCCTTTTGTGGGGGATCTGCGTATAGCAGACGAGGGCGGCTGGGGCTTGGAGGTGAACGGCGGCGGAAGAGGGGTGGACTCCAAGGACGGTGCTAGGGGAAGGTCTGTTTGCTTCAGCGGAGGCAGCAGAGACAGAGCCTTGGTTGGCAAAGATTGTATGGATTGGCTAGCGGCTGCCTTCTTTTTTGAGGATCGGTGGGAGGCGGAGGAGGGCTGTTGGGGATCATTTGGCAAATCCAGAGGCGAGACAGCGTGCAGGGTATACACGGGTGCAGCACCCGAAACGGCCACCTCTGGTGTGGAGGGCTGGGAGACGGTAAATGCAGAGGATGCCGCAGACAAGCGAGAGAACGACGGCGACGACAGTGGAGAGGAATCTGGAGAGGACAGTGGGGAGTGACAGTGGTTTGCCACACAGAAGTCAGCCCAGTGACGAGTGACATTAGTCCAGTCGTCCACAATGAAGAACACGCCCCCCTCGAAGCCCTTGATGGTCTTCTGCGCATCCTCCCTGTAATGAAGTGCCTGGATGAGCTAACTTCTCAGAGCACCAGCCGCAAGAAAGGACATACAACGTGGAATACACGCTGCAGACACGCCCAATGGTTACACCATAGAAGGTGCCTTCGGGATCTGCTGAGTGAGCATCGATGCTGTGGTTGTGTTGCAAGCTAGGGTAGTACGCGGGGGTGCAGAGGATCGGCTTGACAGGTGCCCAAGAATGCACCATGGGTGGAGGTCGGGACTCAGGGTGGGGTCGACGAGCAACCAGGCCGAGGAAGCAAAGATCTGATCACCACGAAGCTCATGCATGTGACTAGACGCGTCTTATTTTAGGTGGCAAAATCGATGTGTTCATGCGAATTGTGTCCAGAAATTCAGTCACCTTCAAGCCAAATGTGTGAGCTGATATGTGTGAGCTGAAATATATTTTAACTGATACATATTTCTAACTACTTTTCACCAGCACTAATATATATATATCAACCACAAACTACATGTACTTCCACCTGCAATAACCACAGCATGTGGGGGGGGGGGGGGGGGTAACAACCACATGTACACACATTTGGTGGGGTGGTATCACGGTAGCGTGGATCGCGGTACCCAAAGCCCCACCGCGAGTGGCCAGATGGTCCGTGGGTATTGAAAGGTTCTGAATTAGAGTCGGAATTGGATTCTGACTCCTCACTTGCAGACACAAGTTCTCGGTGAGTGCCGATCTTCGGCCTGGGAGCCAAGGAAGGGGGGTTTCGCAGAGCACAGGGGCTGGCGACTGGACAAGGGGTCTGTGGCACTGGAGTAGTACAAGGTGGATCATGAGGTAGTACAGGCAGTAAAATTGGTCGCTCATGGGGGGCAGTTGGTGGAGGTTCGGGCTTTGCTGGCCCAGGCGCATACATATAAAATTTCTTGCGGTGAGCCTTCTGAGCAGTGATTGCCTCAGCCTCATAAATAGCTCTGCATCAGCTGTTAGTGAGAAATTTTGCTGCTAGCAATTGCGCTGCATACTTATTTTGACGGGCAGCATCAGCAATGCGAATTGCGCCGCGGTTCCTTGATAAATTTAGTCAACAAGGTTTGAAGGAAGGAATGCAATGCAAACATTTCTCAATATTTTTGGGCAGCCTCTCTTGCTGCCGATTTTTGCAACTCAGATGGGGGCTCTAGCTGTTTTCTGTACTTGCTTTAGAAGTGGAGAGGTAAACAAGATTAATGAATGTGCATACTGCTGCATGCGATCTCTTGCAGAAAGGCGCAAAGCTGATTTGTGTCTGAGTAGTAGTTGTTTATTAATTACACTGAAAGTCCTTTGTTTTGTACCTCACTTCTCTGTGTAGCGACGGACTGCGGCCTTTCGATGCTCTGTCTTGGTCGCCTCATCCAAGGGTTTTCAACCAGGGGGCATGTGGATGGCAGAGGATGGGGAGATGTAGGAGAGACGTGACCACCGCTAACTAGAAACACAAGTCAATCTATGGCACAACAATCAGTTCGTGATTTTTTTGTCCAAATAATATTCTCTTACCTCCCCCTGTCCCAAATAAAATTTCATCTTTTAAGGGAAGGCTCAGATACATTTACTAGAGGCACTGATATTTTTTACTGCAACTAAAGGAGCCCCTTTTTTGTAGGCAGAAATAAATAAATAATAATGTGTGCAATGAGTTCATGATTCATATCCTCCTGGTGGGATTCAAAATATATGGATGGTGCGGCAAAATATATGCTATACTATGGAAGCGCTTCTAATAGCTCATCTACGGTGCTCAACAAGGCCAGCCCCATTTCCCAGTGCGTCTCCTTCAGCAGACACATGCGGCTGTACTCCTCCAGTTCGTTCTCAGCCAGCTCCCTCTTGGTATGAAACCCATTGTCGACGTAGCGCATCAGACCACCAGCTGTATACTGGGTAAATGAGCTGCGTGTGTCGCTGGGCTGGACGGGGAGGTTGGAGTGGCAAATAGTGGCAGACGGCAGGAGAATGGTGGCGCCCGCGGGGAACTCGATAACGAGTTTCAAGTCCCACAGGACGAGATGGCTGCCCTTTGTTGCATCAAAGTCGCCCAGTACTTGGACCGCACACATGCCAAAGGGGGCGTTGAGGACGTCCCGATGCTTGATGGTCCAGACATCGGGACCAAAGTTAAAGGCGGCGGAAGAGAAAACGGACTTGGGGAAGTTGCGCTCAAGGTGGTTTCGGAGGGCGGCATCGTGTTCGTTGTAGTAGGCATAGACTTTGGGCGCCCATAGATTGAACGCCGCTATGCATGAGATGAGTTTTCAGTCCATGGGCCGGATGGGAGGGGTGCGTACCGCTGGCATATACCACCATTCGCTCGATGTCTTCGTCGCCGACGAGGCGATATAGCAGCGCCGTGTGCATGCTGTTGTTGAGGCACGAGGGCACGGTCTGCCCTTTCCTGTATAGGATTCCGGTATTGAGTGCAGGGAAAGGTCCGCACTGATGCTTGGACATGGTCACCGGAAATTTGGCCCAGTGGCCTCGAGCGTCATTGCAGAGAAGGCACGCGCAATGGCATCAGTGTATGTGGGGTCTGTGGGCCGCCCTGCAAGTACCGCAATAATGCGGCCATGTATGTCAACGATGGGTTGCGCCTTGCTGAGGAATGTGTCAGCAGAAAACGGAGTGGGTGGCAAATGGGTACGTACAAGCCATCCCAACGGACCAGATGAAAGCCGAGCCCAATAAGCTCCTGCAGCGTGCACCACTTCTTGCAGCTGTGCGTGTCGTTTTCTATCCTGGTGGCGTAGGCGCCATGAGCGACTGGAAGTGCCTCCGCATCCACTGCCATATGGATGGGATGCTCCACAGAGACTTGCTGCTAAATGGTGGCGGGTTGAGGCATGTGGCCAGCCACTTTGATGGCTGCGTTGCGGCGCCGGCGGCGTTTGCTGTGTCGATAGTTAGAGGTGGTTTCCGTGGCGTGAGGCTCCGAGATACGGCAACACTTGGGCAGAGGAGAGATGCTGCGCGTACGAGGCGGTGTCGGTGGGTCAGGGGCAATGGCAGGGCTGGTGGGTGTGTCGAGCTCTGAGTCCAATTGGGCGTCTTCGACGTCCTCGTCGGACGAAGTCTTGCGTGCAGTAGAAGCCTGGAGGAGAGGGGCAATGTTGAAAATTGATGCTTGAAGTGTTTGGGCGAAGCGCGGTATGAAGGGGGAAAATATGGTTCCCTTGCATGTCTGTTTCCTGTCAGTTCCTGGGTATGAAGCAACAGGGTAGTACTCACTTTGCTCTCCTGGGAAAACCACATCAGGGCCATCTGCGCCTGCAAAAAAGAAAATTAGTATTTTGCCACGACTTGAGTTAGGCATGTTCTTCGTCTGCCCTGCTCGATGCAAGGGGTGTACTGTGCTGGACCCGGGGTTGATTCCTTTCACAGCAAGTCCCTTGCAACGAGCAGGGCAGACAAAGAACAGATAAAGACTTACTGTCGCGTTGATGTTGGTAGCTACAAGACGCGTTGAAGCGGGATCACGTGCACAAACAACTCACTTATGCCACCCCGACCCACCCAATCTGCCAGCTCTTCCTTGCGTCGGGTCAGCATCAAGACCTCGTCAAAAAATGCAGCAGGCTGCCAGGTCAACATCCAGGAGGTACTCAACGCCAAGAACGTTCGGAAGCGCAAAGACACCACCGCGGCCATGGAGGCCTTGCGGGTAGGTGGTGCGTGTCTTTTTTCGCGTATTGTTTATTAGATTCTGAATGGATACTATGCTAGACCTTACTGCTGCTGAACGTCGCATGGAGGATGCCCTCTGTGATTCTGCAAATTTCCAGGAGGACGATGATAATGACAATCTAGGCGCCGTTCTGGATGGTGCCCGGCTCGCAGAAATCAGCCATGAAGGGGAGGACCTTACCCCTCAGCAAATTGCTAACAAGGAGGCCTTGGACGAGCGACGCTCTTGGGAAGACCTCCAAGATTCACACAAGTAAGCTTTGCACATCCGTTTTGCTTCCACGCTGACCGTTCTGCTAGTCATCTCTATGCCCATTGCCATGATTATCGCACTCAACGCAACCGTACGCAAGACATGGTGGATTTGTTTGCACCAAAAATGCAGGCCATGGCCGACACATACATTGCCTGGGACTTGCACAGCTCCGCCAACAGCTTAGGTGTGCTTCTCGCCCCCCCCGAGCGATGCCATGGTGCAGGGGATGCTCCCAATGGTCGTTGTTGATGCCTTTGGTAAGCTTAGGACATCCATCCGATCCCGGCTGATTCTAATATACAAGATTTTCCCCAGGTTCCGTAGTCACTGAGCTGCCCATGCTCACCAATGATGCTTTTGTCACGTCCGGCCTCGTTCAGCTGGGGTACTTCCCCTGCTCTCCGAATTAGCCGACCGTGGTGATAACGACAAGAACCCTTGAGATCTTCCGCATCACCCATCTGCATTGTCCACAGTTGGCCATCCAGCCGTTTGTGAAGGCGCTGTGCGATATCGACAGTGTATGTCTCTGCTCTCTTCTCTGCTTCTACTAAACCAACACCGCTCCAGGTTCCTTTCTGCCCTTGCCTCTCAAATCAATTCTCTATCACCTTCGACTTATACTTGGCAACCCGTGCAATCGTCGACCAATGCGTCAAGGCGGTTCTTGGTCGCGATACCTGTGACTGGAGGCTAAAAAACACGTGCCCACTGTGCCTCTACAAGCTAGAAGACGAGCCCCCATTGCCACTGCCGTTCCTCTGCACAATGGATGGCAACAACTCGCTCAAGCGCTTCCACAGGCGGGAGTGCGATATTGTTCGTGACGAGGGCAGTGCGACTGCGTGGGTGGTGCCAGGCAAATCCAAGGAGTGGAATGACAACTGCAAGGCCCCTGGCGACTACTACCTGATGAGGGAGGAGGTTAACAAGTGGGTAGAGGATGGGATAGGCGAGTTGATGCAAGGCTTCATCCCGGATCCTGTAAGTCGCCTCAGTTGTGGATTTTCTGGCCAGGAGCTGATCATCGTCAGGCATGGGTGGAGGAAGAGGACGGGTGCACGGACCGTTGGCAGAATATGGAGGAGGTGACAGGGAAGGCGTGGGGGCTTTATGAGGAGACCGGTGTCTTCCTTTCCCTCTGCTGCCATGGCTTTGTCTTGCTCATTGCGGACATGGTCCGCAGTGGGGAACTGTACGTCTAATCCTCCCTCTGCATCGACCACGCTGACGCCTGCCTATCTGAACGTACAGCGAAGTCGCGTGTGGATACGACATTGGCTGTAAGTTCGGGAAGACTGTGAATGAGCACCCCACGCTCGGCCCCTTTGCACGCACGAACCAGTTCCGTTCTCTCGTCGGGGCCTTCCACAGACATGGGCACAATCGGCTGTGCCAGCTCTGCAACTTGGCCACCTACGTCAAGGGCGTTGGCCTTGAGGACCTCGAGTACTGTGAGACATATTTCTCTAAGTCTAATGCCCTCGCCCCTTCGATGCGCTATTGCATGTCTTTCCATCGCCAACAAGCCATCACCGCCTACTTGCAGCATACGGATGCCTTCGACACATATCAATTTCTGTGTATGTATTATATTATATCACTGTACGCGCTGTACTCATTTAACTAATCCAATTTTTCCAGCTCTTCTGCTTGCCAACAAATACAAGCGTGCTTTGGAATTGAAACACACCGCACCTGCCCTCAAGGAAACAATGTGCCAGCTCAGCATTGACAGTAGCGAAACATTTGCCGGGTGGCTCGCCGCAGAGATGGAGTGCCTCCGAAGCCTCTCCAAGGAGCCGCTCGAGGAGACGCTCACCATGGAATACTACAAGAAGTTAGTCAATCTGGCTGAGAGAACGTACGTACCGTCGGGCACGCACTTTTCCCCTTACTTATCTCTATACAGCGAGCGCATGCAAAACATAATGGCCGTCACGATCGCACCAGTGGACGTTGCCGACCAGCAAAACTACGCCGACACAGCGAAACGCACGCATCACGTCGAGTCGCAGCGTAGGCATGCCATGGAGCTCCACAGCAAGGCGCTCATGGCGGTCTAAGACCTCAAGCTGTGGCTCGAGGTTGAGGTGCGGTGGGTAGCTGGGTGTCCTGGGTGAGAGGCGGCTGCAATGCTCATCAGCAAGCGCTGCTATCAGCGCGCACTCAACAAGCTTCAAGGGCCATCATCTCATGGATGTTTGAGCTCACGAAGATGAATATGTCGGGCACAGGTATGTACCCTTTGTACCCATGGTGCACTGCTCCTTCTGACGCATCACCTTCAGGCTACAAGCTGTGGAAGCATATCGCCAAGGCACTGCCGGCCCGCTCACGTGCCGTCAAGACCGCACTTGCTGCATACAACGCTGTGGCAGCCGCCCTCAATCGCCCCTGCAACGCGCTAACGTGGGAGCAAGTTGTTGAATACACCTTCCTTTCCGACTTCGACCTCTTGCAGGACGGATGCCACAACATACGCGAGGAGTTGTGGGCCAAGCTTTAGGGGCAGGCTGCAATGGACCAATACTTCAAGCTGCAATGTGCCGACGAGGAGATCTTCCACCTCAATATCGAAATCCCTCGCTTTGTGACCTATATGTGCGACGAGGATGCCTTTCTGGAGCGCGAGGAGATTCGTGTGCAGGAGGAGCATGGGGCCACCCTTGCACATCAAGTCCACCAGTACACCATGTGTCAGGGCCGCTTCAACGACAGCCACATGCTATGGCTTATCAAGCTGTTGCATGAACATGGATGACGATTTGGAGGGGCTGCTGATGGGTGGAGGGCGGCCAGACTTTGATGAAGATGATGACGATGCCAGCAGTATGATGATGTCGCGAATGGGATCCCCACTTTTGGACCGCCTCCGCCACCACCCATGGCGACTCCCCAGGCACCACCACCACCTCCTGCAACGACGGCGCTTCTACTTACTCCTCCACCACCTCCCGATGCAGACGTGCCACCTCCTGATGGACCACCACCACCTCCTCCTGCAACGACAGCACTTCCACTTCCACCTCCACCGCCTCCCGATGCAGACACACTGCTTCCTGATGGACCACCACCACCTCCTGCAACGACGGCGCTTCCACTTCCACCTCCACCATCTCCCGATGCAGACGCACTGCCTCCTGATGTACCACCACCACCCCCTCCTGCAACGACACCACTTCTGCTTCCGCTTCTGCCTCCACCTCCACCGCCTCTCAACGCAGACGCACCGCCCCTCAATACACCACCACCACCTCCTCCTGCAACGACGCTGCTTCTGCCTCCACCTCCACTGCCTCCTGATGCAGATGCGCCACCCCCCGATACACCACCTCCTCCTGCAACGACGCTGCTTCCGCTTCCACCTCCACTGCCTCCTGATGCAGATGCGCCACCCCCCCGATACACCACCTCCTCCTGCAACGACGCTGCTTCTGCTTCCGCCTCCACCTCCACCGCCTCTCGATGCAGACACGCCGCCCCCCGATACACCACCACCACCTCCTCCTGCAACAACACTGCTTCTGCCTCCACCTCCACCGCCTCCCAATGCAGATGCACTGCCTCCTCCTCTACCATTGGGCGAGCCCCCTCTTTGCCCGCCAAAAGCAGAGGAGTGGTTCTCACATGCGTTGGGGCAAATGAGTGTCGTGAACCCGGAGCGGAGTACAACACTCTGTTGGCAGTATGGACGCAGATCGAGAAGGCGTGTAAGTTTGAGAGCCCCGCCTTGAAGTTGTCTGCAAAGGGGAGACCTGAACAAGTGAAGTTGTGGATCCAGTCGGCGCAGGGGAAGCAGGGGCAGGCCAATCCGGTGGTAGACAATGTGGTCAAGTATGCGGAGGTGTGGTGGGGCTGGTGGAAGACCTTGCAGCCAGACTGGAGGACGTCCCGCCTGGATGGGTGCTGGCTCTGCGAGTTGCCCTACAGGCGGGATTGGGAGCCGTTGATGCACTGGGGCCCAAATGGCACACTTAGTGTCGTCATGTCGCTCTACTTTTGGGGCTGTGCCGTGCAGGATGATGCTGTGATGCGGGAGAAATGGGAGGACGCAGTCGAGGACGTGGCGTGGATTTTGGAGGGGCTGGCGCTGTTTCATGAGCAGTTTAATAAATGTAGATAGAGTGATGTACACTACTATCATGTATGCTACAGCTGCTTCTTAATCTTAAATGCGAGCACTTTTTTTCTTCTTTGGGTGGAGAAAATAAATTCTACCCAGTCCAAATTAAAGGTCACGCGACTGAAGAGAGTGGCAAGGATGCGCAAACAAGAGCAAATAGGAATGCGAGTTGCGTGAAGCAGTCGCGATGGAAAGAGAGAGAGGTGGAAACTGCCTCTTAAAATAGGGGTAGTGGGTGTATATACTTGACATCAGAGCCGGGGGCTATGCCGGATGGGGTGCGAGCAAAATAATATATTTTTTGAGGGTGCCCCGAACAAATGCCGTGCTGCTCGCCGGCGGATGCAGTTGAGAGCGCAAATCGCTGGGCGTCGCTTTGTAAGATGCAGAGGGATACATCATAAAAAGGGGGCACGCATGCCCCCTGCCAGGGCGCGAGCAAAAAAAAATCCTTTTTAGCTGGCCCCAAGAAATGCCGCACTGCTTGCCAGCAGACACAATTTAGAGTGTGAACCACTCTGAGTCGCTTGGTAGAGTACAGAGGAGGCTACAAAAAAAAGGGGGCTGTGCGTGTGCCATGCCGGGGTGCGAGGAAAATAATCCTTTTTTAGCTGGCCCGAACAAATGCTGCGCCGCTTGCCAGCAGACGCGATTGAGAGCACGGACTGCTATGAGTCACCTGGTAGAGTACAGAGGAGGTTACATATATAAAAAAAGGGGCCGTGCGTGTGCCCTGCCAGGGTGTGAGCAAAAAAATCATTTTTTAGCCGGCCCTAAAAAAAGGGTTTAGGGTATGTGAGATTTATAAGTAGCAGTCATTATAGGCTTGGCAAAGAGGGCTTGGCGACTCCGTTATTCGCACGTGTTCTGTGTTTTCCTGTCCGGATAATCGTATAGGACGCTCAAACTGAGCTCGGAGCTTCGTTCCGGGTCCTATAGGCTTGGATGCCGCTGGGTTGCGGAGTCTAGACCGTCGCGACTTCCTATACCATGTGTTTAACTCGGCTCTACGGCAATTCGGATGCAGGTTTTCCCTATAGTTCCCTTTATGGGTTCCGTAGTTCAAAGTGAACGGGTGCAATTCGGTAACCGCCGGACTTCGGAAGTCCACCCTATATGTTCCGTGTTGGATTTACTCGGTCGGCCGATCCCTATAATGTTATGACCTCATTGCACGTGCTCCTATAGCCGGTTCGGGCCGTAATAGGAGACTTGTTGTATGTCTTTTGTGAATATAGGACGTGTTTCCGCTTCAAATGCTTCGCTCCTTGATTATAGGACTACGTTCATGTCTCCTATAGATGCTACTCTGTGTTGTGTAGTCCATCTTGGATGTCGCGGAGCGTAAGATAATGATTCTAGAGGCCCTCATTTGTAAAGGTACCGTCTATAGGACAATGTCTAGGGGCTCTTTGACCATAACCGAGTTTCCTATAGCCTATATGTCGGAGTCATACAGACTGTTAGGGATCCTGCCGTCTATAATACTCTTATAGGAATCGCAAAATAGCGTGTTTCAAGGCTGCGATTATAGACAGCGTATCAGCGCACATCTGCGACCGCGGGCCTCGGCCCGTGATGGCGATGATGGAGCATCATGTTGATCATGATGCTGGGTGTGGCATCCCCCAAAGCCTGATGCGGATTATACTCAGCTTTTAGTCATACCCTGCACTTATTTACAGAACTATTCCAGCTAGAGGTGAGACCTCGTTTTTATACCAGCTCTAGCTAGACTTAATATATGGGCTATATAGGTGTACACTCTTGGGGTACAGCCCTGCTCATAACCTGTTATCCTGAGTGCATGGGCTGGAAGGCAACAACAGACGAAGAACAAAAGCCACTCACGCAGTGCCAAAGGATTTGCATCAACCACCACCGGGGCTCATCTAGCTCGAGGATGGAATATCGACCAACACAACCCATGAGGGTGAAATCATGCGTCACGGCACGGTGCAGAATATACACCATGGGTCAGAGGCGCAATTCGAAAAACAACAGCCATTTCTGCGGAGGAACAAAGTTTTTATCCTCCAACTCCCAAGGCTGTAGCGACAGATCGCTAAGAGTGGTGCTGAATCGAAAGATGAGGGGGATATCATGATATTCCATGGGTTTCTGTGCATAAAGGACAACATCCTGGACCGGCCTAGGATTATAAAGGACGACTTCCTGGGAATGGGACATTGTGCTGAAGGTTTTCGCAAGACCTTCTGTGCTTTATACCCTTGCCAGGAGTCACTTTTGTGACTCAAGGACCGATGGGATTATCGACAAAACACAGAAAGGATCTACAATACAAAAACCATGACAGAGGCACCACACCTTTTTCAGCCATTTCCATATTTGGGTTCCAACTATGCCGGGCACCACGCCTTGCAGAACCTATTATTCAGCCCCACACCTCATCCCCACCTAACTCAGCATATTCTGAATGCACCATCCACGACGGGACGTCTGGGTCATCCATGAAATCATCCAGGGGAACCGCCCAGGAAATCGTTCTCGTCGAGATCTTTGATCTCCTGTCACAGTCAAGACTCAATCTCGTCCACTCTCGGTAAGATGAGAGGGATTGGGTAATGAGATGTGTAGAGCTCGAAAGATGATGGAATAAAAGGTTAACTACTACAAGCGAAACACTACTCTACTTATACTGTTGGGTCGAACCCGTGTGAACTATGTACATATGGAAGCCTGTATGTAAACGTCCCGTAGCCTCATGTCCGAATGTTCTTCAATGTTCCACAACGTTCTACGAGGATAAATATATCTGTGATGTCATACCTCGCCTTAACCGGCCATCTCCCAGTCCTCTCGGCTAATCCCGACATCGTTGTCGTCATCGATATATATAGTCTGGGCGCTTATGATCTTGGGCGTTAAGATAGGGGATGTCGGCGTTGTCTCGATTAGATTAGATTTGGTATTGAATCGTGACATTACCCCCCTCTTAGGGTCGACGTCCTCGGCGACCATGGTGAAAGCTCCCGTGTTTGGGTTAAATAATTTTCGTTCTGGGTATGGCAATTTCTCCGTCTTTGTTTTGTATCGGCGAATGGTTTTGTCCCAAAATCCCTTCGGCAGGATCGGCACCGCTCGTATCTGCAGATTGTGCTCGACATTATAACTGTCTAAGAGCTCCTGCACGTGCGTCAAATGCCTTCGTGGTTCCCACGTCCGTTCTCCTTTCGGGTAATTCTTCCATTTGATGAGGTATTGATAACCTCTGCCGCGTTTTCGGTGTTTTAAGATCTCCTCCACCTCGTACTCCTCGAATCCGCTGACTATCTCCGGTCCGGGCCGTTCTTCCCTTCTGTGCGCCGGTGGTTCCACATACGGTGTCAGTTTCGCCTCGTTGAAGACCAGATGTGACAGGTCCGTCTCCGGCAGCTTTAGCTTGTAAGCCGATGCGCCGACTTTCTCCAGGATTTCGTAAGGCCCTAGCCTTCGGTCGTCTAGCTTCTTCGTCGGCCGATCTGTGGTGATGTCTCGACCATCCAACCACACTTTATCGCCGACCTTGAACTCCGGCGCATCGCGCCTCTTCCCGTCGTACTGTTTTTTCATGGTTTTCTGCATTTTCTCCAGCGCAGCTGCCGCTTCGTCGCGGATCTTTTTCATTTTCTCGGCAAAGTCGTTCGCGGCCTCGTTGCGCGACTCGACTGCGTTTTCTATCCCCTTCCAGGGGTGGTATCCCGTGTTCGTGTAGAACGGCGACATGCTCGTCGATGAGCTAGCTTTGTCGTTGTGTGTGAACTCGGCTAAAGCGAGCCACTCCGCCCAGTCCGATTGTCGATAATTTACAAATATCCGTAAATACTTCTCGATCTCCTGGTTCATCCTCTCCGTCTGACCGTCCGTGATCGGGTGGAATGCTGTTGAGGGGTTCATTTCGGTCCCGAGAAGGCGATTTAGCTCCTTCATAAATCCCGAGACGTATCTTGTGTCTCGATCCGAGATAATCTTCCTCGGTATTCCGTGATATCTGATCACTCGGTCCCGGGTCAGTCGGGCCACCCCTTCGCTCGTCATCTCCATCGTGGTCGGTTCGGTGTGGATCATCTTTGAAAATGTATCCACCCAAACTTGGATAGCGTTAAACCCGTTGCTGTCCGGCAACGGTCCGATCATATCCATAGATATAGTCTGCCAAGGCCCCTCGGCGATCTTGTGAGGGTTCAGCTTTCCCTGCTGATACCGCTGCACTCGCGTTCTCTGGCACGCCTCGCAAGATTTTACATATTTGGAAACCTGGTTGCCTATCCTAGGCCACCAATAATTACGCTCGATCATCTCCTGTGTTCGGTTTTCTCCGGGATGACCGAGCATTGGGGGGTCGTGATGTAACCCTATAATCTTATCGCGAAGTTCCTCATTCCGGGGAACATATATAAGTCCGTTATAATAGATAACTCCGTCCTTCTTTTCCCATGCTTGTAGTTTTTTCTCGAGCGCAAGCTTGACGCTCTTGTCTATCTTTTTCTCCTTTAGGATCTCTTCCAGTATCTCTGCCTCCCGCCCTTCGAGTGTTATATCTTGCGCTCGGAAGTGGTCAGGTTTTAGCATCACGACGTTTTCGTTGTCGTTTTTCCCCTGGTCGTGATCTGATCTCCAAGATAAGAGATCTGCCTTCTTGTTCAATGCTCCGGCCCGATGCCGCAGAGTGAAATCATACTCCGCGAGCTCCGTGATCCATCGGGCTTGCCTCCGATTCAGCTTCTGCGGCTTCCGGAAGTACTCAAGGTTCTGATGATCCGTTAGAACCTCGAATGTTTGCCGCGCTCCCATCAACATCTGTCGCCACTCGTCCAGGGCGAGCATGATCGCGAGCATCTCTTTGTCATAGATCTCGTAATTCCGCTCGGTCTCGTTCAGTCCATGTGACTGGAACGCTACAGGGCGCCATTCGCCCTCCTGTTCCTGCTCCAATATCGCTCCCGTCGCTCCATCTGATGCGTCCGCTTCTAGTCGGAATTTCCCGTGATCCGTCGGGAGCGCCAATACTACGTCATCGGCTATCCGGTCCTTCAGCTTCTGGAACGCCTTCTTCTGCTCGTCTCCCCACGAGAATCCCTCTTTCCCGGTCAACCGTGTGAGCGGCTTCGCGACTTCGCTGTATCCCCGGACGAACCTCCGGTAGAAGTTGGTGAACCCCAAGAACGCCTGTGTTTGCTTAAGGTTCTTGGGTTCGGGCCATTCCATCACGCCTTTGATCTTGGCGGGATCCATTCTCATCGAGTTGTAGGAGATGATAACTCCCAGATACTCAATCTCGGTGCGTTCGAACTCGCACTTCTCTGGCTTGAGAAAGAGTTTGTGTTTCTGGAGCGTCTCCAACACTCGTTTATTGATTGCCCGGTGTTCCTCCAAATCCTTGGTGAAGATAAGGATATCGTCTAGGTAGACGATGACTTTTTTCCTCGTTGATTAGATCTCTAAGGATGTCGTTCATCATCGTCTGGAATGTCGCCGGTGAGTTCGTCAGGCCGAAGAACATCACCAAGGGCTCGAACAGGCCCCGATTGGTCCGGAAAGCCGCTTTCCACTCGTCTCCCTCCTTGATCCGCACGTTGTTGTATCCCCAGCGTATGTCTAGCTTCGTGAAGTACTTGGCGCCGCGAAGCTTATTGACTAGCTCCGAGATAAGCGGAAGCGGATAACGGTTTTTAATCGTCATCTCGTTGAGCTTCCGATAATCTTGTACGGGCCGCAAGCTACCGTCTTTCTTCTTGATGAAGAAGAATGCCGAGGCCATCGGTGATTTTGATGGCCGGATCCGTCCGCTCTTCAAGTTCTCTTCCAAGAACTCGTTGAGTTTTTCCTGCTCGACTACCGAGAGTGGGTATATCTTGCAATCTACAGCCTTTGATTCTGGCTTGAGTTCGATCGCGTGATCCCATGGTCTTTTTTCTGGTAGTGAGTCGAACGATTCCTTGGCGAAGACTTTGACATAGTCGCGGTACTGTTCCGGGATCTTCTCCTCCGTCATCCGTTCCTTCTCACGGTCTCCCTCCTGCGCCATGCGCTGCGCCTGCGTTTCCTTGACCCGAAGGTCGATTGCCTCCGCAAAGTCTACTAGGAGTAGAGACTCCCCTTCCTCCAGCTCGTTCGCTCTCCCTTCCCCTGCTCCGGATTCCGTCCCCTTCATGTTGCATTCGGGGGGGCATCGGCTGAAGAGTATTTTCTGTGCTCTCCAGTCGATCACGGGGTTGTGCTTGAACAACCAATCATATCCGATGAACATCCGGGCCTTCCCTAGCCCGGTCACCAGGAAGCGATGCTTCTCCCGGTGTGGTCCAACCGCCATGATCAACTCCACGTAGTGAGTGATCTTGCCTTTGGCGTTGTCCGTTCCATCCGCGTTGCGGGCGACGATGTGCGCTTCAAGCTCGTGGAGCTCGAAGTCTTCAGCCTTGGCATAATCTCGATCGATGCACGATGCTGTGCTTCCGTTATCGAGAAGTGCCTTGACTGCGCGCGTCTTCCCGGTATCCAACGTGGTTATCTGGACGTTGACCAACATCTCATGATGCTTCCGTTGCCTCTGGTATTCCCTGAGCTCCTTCGCGAGCTTGTCTTCCGGTACACCCATTGCCTTATGGGATAACCACTTCGCTGCCTTTAGCCCGGTCAAGCCGGCCGGTACTGTGGGCGTCTTCCCTTCCTTCTTCGGCGCTTCCTCCTTAGATAAGGATTGAGCCGTCGTGACATCGTCACCCTTTTTCGTCTCCGTATTTTTATCACTGGTTTGGATTCCAGGGGCCTTTTTGAAAGCGCTCCAGCGCTTGTTCGCTTCGTCCATTCTCTTGTTCTTTAAATTATTCTTCCGGTTCTGGTTCTCCAAGATACGTATTTTTTTGTTATTTTCTACGCTAGCTACTAAGAAATCGTTTATGTTCTTTCGTAAGCTACTGTTTTCCTCTGAATACATGTCATCATCCGTAACTACTGAGTCTGTGGTATCATAAGTGTCAATATTTAAGTCCGAGAAGCGAACAGTCTTCGTAACCGGGGGAGGGGGCGCCGCTTTGGCCGCAAGCGGGGGCCCCTTTAAAAACCCTTCTCGCGGAGGGTGGCCGCCAGGGCCTGCAGGTCCTCCTGCGAGTAATCGTCGGTCTTGATCGACCGGATATTAAACTTGTTCTTGCGAGGCTCCGGGCACTCGCGCTTCATGTGGCCTTCCTTGCCACAGTTATAGCATAAGAAGGGCTTGGCCGCCGCCTTTGCCCTGTCCACGTCCATGGCGTCGCCGCCTTTCGATACCGGGATTTTCGTCCGGTCCGGTCCCTCGTTTTGTTGACGGGGTTGGGACGCCCCGGTGTTCTGTCTGGGCCCTGCCGGGGTCCAGAACATGTTTCCTTTCTGGAGCTTGCTGCGCTCCAGGATGCTGTTGATAACAAGCATCCGTTTCTTCAGTTCCCGGTACTCTCCGGGAATCTCGATTCCTCCGGCGTATAGGTTGCGCCGGACCTCCTCGTTGACGAGGGTCTCCAACAATTGACACAGGAAGGTGTCAAATGTTCTATCTCCGGGTGTGTACCCGGCTTCCTCTGCAGTAAGCTCGAACTTCTGCAGAAAGTCGGCGAGGGAATCTTTTCCCTGCCGAGTGTTGAGCAGGCGCAGGTGCGCCGTTTCCCTGACGTTCATGTCCCTGAACGTCTTCTCGAGCTCAGCGATGAGCCCTTCAAATGTTGCTGCGGGGTGCAGCGTTCCGAAAGCGACATACTGTCGCTTCCAATTCCTTACCCAGTTAGAGGCCGGGCAAGCCTTTCCATCTTCGTCCCTCAATAACGAGAGGGTGAAGAAGATCTTCGTGGATTCGAGGGTGAACTCGGATCCGTATGCCGCCACGTAGGTTGTGAGGGCGTCGTACCAGGTATCCCACCTGGCCTTGTCGTTGCCGTCGAACAACGGCGGGGTCTTTGCCAAGACTATTTTTGACGTCTGTCTCGTTGAGACGTTGTTGACTAATCCCGTAAGGAACGTCCTTGGGGATGGGAGTGGGGAGGGTGGGCTTGGTGTGGGTATGCGGGGGAGGGGTCGCGGTGGCGATCTAGGAACGAAGGGGGTCGGGGCGGGGTGGTAGCTTCCATCCGGTGCTTGGAAGTAAAGTTGTTGGTAGGGCTGGGGTGCAGGCCCTTGGTGCATGGGGGATCCTTGTCGGGACATGTCTGGTGCGGGCGGAGGGGTGGATGCGTAGGTGATTTGGGTGAAGGTAGGAAAGGAAAGAAAGGTCTCTCCTGGTGGTGAAGCGGATCGGGCTCGGTCCTCTATCCACTCGTGGACGGAGTCAGGAGTCGAGGTCCCGGATGAGTAATTTGCGCTAAACGTAGCGGCTTAGGTTGGTCCACACGGAGCGGATGGTGGGGTCGATGTGGTTTGTTGCTAACAGAACTACCCCGGGTCTTCTACGACACCCCCGGCGATAGCGAGGTAGCCTTCCCCGAAGGTCAAGCTAGCACTCCTGTGACTGCTATAGGGCTGGGGACGGTCTCAACGTTTCCCGTGGCCTAGCGTCTGTCTGTTCGAGTGAACCACGAACGATTGGCGCTGCAATTGTTTAACGTCGGTGTGGACGACGTGAATGTTGGTATGGGGGAAGTGGATCTTCAGGTAAGAGGCTGCCACGACGGCAGAAAGGGATAATTAGAAAGTGGGGGGATGGCGAGGAAAGGAGGTCGGTAGGGACGGTACGAGGGTATGATGGGTAACCTTTTATTATGTCACAGTCAAGACTCAATCTCGTCCACTCTCGGTAAGATGAGAGGGATTGGGTAATGAGATGTGTAGAGCTCGAAAGATGATGGAATAAAAGGTTAACTACTACAAGCGAAACACTACTCTACTTATACTGTTGGGTCGAACCCGTGTGAACTATGTACATATGGAAGCCTGTATGTAAACGTCCCGTAGCCTCATGTCCGAATGTTCTTCAATGTTCCACAACGTTCTACGAGGATAAATATATCTGTGATGTCATACCTCGCCTTAACCGGCCATCTCCCAGTCCTCTCGGCTAATCCCGACATCGTTGTCGTCATCGATATATATAGTCTGGGCGCTTATGATCTTGGGCGTTAAGATAGGGGATGTCGGCGTTGTCTCGATTAGATTAGATTTGGTATTGAATCGTGACATCTCCTTCTCAATCGTCTGCAGACATGTCAGCAATGGCAGTCGCAACGAGTTGGAAATTACTGGATACAACCATTGCGATGTCTCCCGATGAGTCATCCACTTGGTGCAGAACAAAGGGATTGGATATTTCCCCTTCCTCCACCTTGGGAGTATTGGGACGCATAACAACCAGTTCAGGAAGCGCGATCCTATGGACATTGAAATCCAACAGCGTTGGATTGTACCGTGCCAACCTCTCTCCAAAGCCACAACCATGTTCGCCCCTTCGCACCAGGAGTCCTCGCTGCTGGAGTATCTTGATATTGGGGAAAATTCCGATTTTCCTGAGATCCCCATGTGGTGTAGGAAATCCTGGAAAATTGTATCCCAACTCTCCATATTTGGGATGGGTCACCATAACATTGAAGAGGGTCGCCAATTCGCAGAAGAGGAAATTCCATTGGAGTTCATCGCCATCGCCGTTGTAACCCATGTGGTCCACAAACCATTCTGCCATGGTGAACACCACGGTAGCCTGGCACGGAACGAAATGCCCAGTTCCAACAGTATTGCGGAAATTCCCATATCAAACACTAGCTCTTCTGAGCTTAGCCTTCCAACGAAACAATTAGCCGACATGCCTACGGCGACATAGGAGTTAAATCACGACACACCATATTTTTAAAAAAGCACCACTACCATGCGATGCAGTACCTCCACCATGCACGAAGGGACCAGCTTGACCTCTCCAAGGAGGAGCACTTCGTGGATACAAGACGCGAGGAATCACATGCAGGTAATCCATAAAGCCACCAGGTGGAAGCACGACAATTCACGCGCGCCAAGGTGTGGGAGCCCCCGTTGTGGAAAAGATTATGGACGACAAACTATGTGGATGACCTTTATACGCTCACCCAGGCGCGACACCCCTGCAACCCCATTTGGATATCACACATAAACCTGCGGCAGCAAGCTTCCAAAGTTTATGGGAGTCATATGGCCTGTTGGCCACGACGATTTGGTGGATACCCATCCAGGTCAGCCTTCAAGGCTTTGACGAACACGTCCCCCAAATTATCGCTTAACGTCATCTCGTCCTCGAGAAGCCCTGTCTCACACGCCCAAGGATCCCTCATTTCCACCCTCGAGAGTTCGGCTATTCACTGACGATCCCAAGGAGGGACAGTGACCACGGTCGAAATAGAATGGGACAATGGGAGGTCTTGAGAATCGACCAATCAACGAAGGGTATTGCAGAGCACGTCGCCAGCCCGAATACGCGACAGGATGGCATCACATGTCCCGGGATTCCCATTAAACACGGGAAATCCAGCGATCATATCGAAGCGCTGCGCCAACAAGAAACAATACGAGCAGGAGGGATGAATGGCTGACAGTTGGCTGATCAAACCGCCACGCTCTAAGGTGATGGTATAGATCAATGACTGTTGGTAGTGGGTCAGGACAGGACAGGGAAAGAGAAAGGAAACCCAACACACCATTTGGACCAGGAATTCAATGATATGGGGCAATAATTCTTTGAGCCGACCAACAGGCGGCATCGGCGGCGCATGGACACCCATGGGAATGGCTTTCAAGATTAATTTGCCATACGGGCAGACACATTGTGACGTGTACTCGATAGGGTGTGACAAGGGTGACACCGCGGGTGAATCCGGCCTGGACCGTACCCGGCACCCGCCAGACCGCACCCGTGAAGTTACGGGTACGGGTGGGCGGTTAGTTAACCACAGTAGCCCCTAAAGACTGCGGGTAGCAATACCGCGGTATGCACTGAAACCCGCAGGTAATTATACCGCGGTATTCACCAAGCAGAGGGGTATGCCTGAAACCTGCAGGTAAGTACACCGCGGTATTCTAACGTATCACAATGTTGAAGGCTGCATTCTCTTCTTAAAAGCCCATATATATGTGCTTGTGTGTGGGCTTGAATACTACTTTGTCTTGGACCACAGGCTGCAATATGTAAGGAGGAGAAAGAAGAAACGGAAGATTGAATAGGTACAATACAAAAGGCGAGATGTACGGTGGTGCTAGAGGAACATTATGTACGAGTGTATGTATGTGTAGGTATCTGACAGCCTGCTGGGTAAGATGGCGGTCGCGCAGGTACTTGATGACAGTGGCCTTCATGGCGAACTTGATCCAGTAGAGCAGATGTTCTGGATGATCGGTCAGCTCGGGTCGTCAAGAAAGAGAGAAGACAACGGAAGGAAAGGGGGAGGGCAGGAGGAAGGAGAAGAGAGGTGAGGGGAGAGACCAAGACAGTGTGGGTGAGGAGGGATGGAAGTGAAGGAATGCGAGTGGAGAATGGAAGATGTGAGGAAGAAGAGGAGAAACAAAGCGAAAGCGAGACCATGCGCGCTCGGTAAAGCCTTGACTTAGCTTGCTCAGCAAGTGCCAACGCCGACTGGAAAAAAAGAAAAAACAAGGAACCGCAACTCACCCAACCCAAACATCCCCATCCAGCCCCCGCTGATGCCGCGGATCTTGGTGAAGCTCCAGTTGGTGTATGCGGCGATGATGGACGAGATGAGCTGCGCGATGCAGAAGGCGCCTTGTGGGGGGAGTTAGCATATAGAATCCCAAAAGAAAAGAAAAGAAAAGAACGCACCAACTACACCGTGGATGGGCGCTCCATGAAGAAGAAGTCATGTGAGCGCGTCACAAAGATATGCGCCTGCGAGATGATCGCGACCTGTTTTTCAGGAGACGATCATTAGCGAGGGTTCGTTGATGGAGATGAGGGCATGGGGAAAGCAACCACAGTGTATGCCATTCACAGGCCCCGTGTACGTCATCAGTTCTGCGCTCCTCGTCGTTTCCAGGTACGCCAGTTTCTTTTATTTATTTTCCCAATGATTTATCTTCCCTTGTTTTTCATAGTGGCCTCACCGTCCACGCGAGCAGCATAACAACGTCATCTGAGGCTCGTTCATCCTCGGTACTCCCAGCTTCACCTTCGGCTCCCTGATCATCAATCCTGCGCTCCTCGTCAATTCCGGGTGCGCCGGTTTCCTTTATTTTTTTTTCTAATGACTCATCTTCCCTTTTTTTCTAGTGGCCTCATCATACCGCACCAGCTCAACCATCTCCGAGGCAAGCAGCGTTCGCACGACCACCAGCGCCTCCGCCTCTGTACCGCGGGCTAGTTCCACCGTAATATCGTCGGGGCCTCCCACCATGCAGTCCATCTCTCGGATTATCATGTCCTCAAGCACGATCAAGCCCACGACGCAGTCCTCCCCAGTTGTTTCACCCGTGACGAGCATAAGTCAGCGAGTCACTACCTCTATGACTTCTGCCGTAGTGTCCTCGATTCGCCCGACAACAACATCGTCGGTTGTTAACACGCCCACAACATCCGCTGTTGTGACCCGGCCGACAACATCTTCAATCGTTAACACGCCCACCACGTCCTCCGTTGTCACAAGACCCACAACTTCCTCAGTTATCACACCCACCACGTCCTCCGTTGTAACGCAGCCCACAACTTCCTCAGTTGTGAACACGCCTACAACTTCGTCGGTTGTTAACATGCCTACCACATCGGTTGTTAACATGCCTACCACATCTTCCGCTGTTACCAGGCCCACAATTTCTTCTGTGGTCAACACCCTTATTAACACGCCCATGACCACTTCCACGGTCAACAGGCCTACCATGACTAACACTCGTACAACGACCACACCTGCATGGCCCCACGAAAACTAAATGAGCTGCATGGACTCTTCTAATGTATGACCAGCCATCGCTTTGCTTGCTATCGATCCCGGACTGTACATAATGTCATCCATGTTCCGTACAATACGAAAAATTGATTACCGTTTCTTGAACTCATTTTTTGAACTTCAAGTTTTTGAAATAATATATATAGGCCATAATATAGCAAATCATAATACGGTCTAATACTGTCTCTTGGAGCAGTTAACCGTGCAGTAATACTGTACCCGTAGGCTGTATATACCCGCGGTTTTACTGCCTCAGTATTCCCGCGGGTGGCGGTTTCCCACGGTGCCAATTTATTGGGCACCGTACCCTTACCCTACCCTACCCTTGAAAAAATACCGCGGTTTTTCAAAACCCTTGTCACACACTAGTACTCGATAGCCCCACACTGGGAACTCATGTATTCTGAAGGGTGGTGCCCAAAGGAACGAAAAAGATCCATCTGTGCCTGGTGGTATGGATGGATCGCTACGACATCCGCGACGGTTCGAGGAACATAATCGAACGACATGGGAAGGACCACTTGAGGCGTCGAGAAAAGGCAAAATTTTATGAGGAGGCATGGTGAAAACTGTGCTGCCTTTTATAATTCTCCATCAATGACACGCGGCTCCGAATATACAACCAATCCTCTTGGCAAACCAACTCCAGGTTTCGCCCTATGGACCCCATCAACCGCATGTTGCCTAATTTCGGCAGAATACTCGAAAAGCACCGCAAGTTTTCCACACACAACCACCCCATGCACCTTATCCTCATCACCCCTGAAACTGAAAGTCCGCTGCGCTCTCATCACTGTGCGTAGGGTCGGGACGCGAGGAACTGGAAGGTGTCGTGCATCAGCTACTTCGCAAGACTGGATCAGCATGTCAGCCAGATGTGCCTGAAGAATTCCCATCGGGGAAGGAATCTGTAGCGAAGACCCATCGCATGTAAGTCTGGCACTTACTTACAGTGATTGATGAAACCCGGTCCAATTATTACTAACCATCTTTGATGGATGATCCCAGTATTTAAACCTTTCCCATCAGTTGTACTTGTTTATCTTGTCTTTCACTTACACTACGACAATCTAGATCACTGTTCCTGTCTTTCTGTCTGAATCAGTGAGGATGCATTGCCGGTGTCCTTTCACTTTTTTTTTTGACATCAAACACATACCCACTGGTGCCTTTGACAGCCTCCTCACTGTCTTGTCACACTCCAGCCTTCGACAGCCTCCACATTGTCTCACCACAATCCATCCACTCCTACTCCTCTGCGCACCAGGCAGAATCACCCTTCTGTCACCACAGCGCTCACCCCACCATCCCCGGGAGAAGCACGATCAGTATCACCGAGTTCCCCAAGATCTTTACCACTTCCATCTAATTCTTTCCCACCATCAGTCTTGCTGTCAAACTCGACTTCTGACAGCAACAGCAACATTGACAGCTTCATTATGACACCTCCAATTAATAAACCTGTCCTGGCAACTGTCACCCATCTTAAACCTGATCGTTGTCCTATTCTGGAGTTATCACTCCCGAGATTCTATATCTGTGGCGCTGTGCTTGTCAAAAATATCTCAAGAACTGCAAGGAGCGTACTGCCGATGACTTGGTTAGCTTTGTAGCAGATGAGATGCGCGAGCCCATCTTGGAGAAGTGGTACATGGCTAGCCAGACCTGTATAGATGCTCTGAAGCTGGATGCCTATATCTCAGAGCTTGGAGCTCTGGTTTTGGAAAAGGGATGGGAAGGAAAGATGCGGCGCAAGGTTTTAGGTGCAAAGATGGCAGTAGGCCAGAAATTTGCAGACTGGGCATACGACATCCAAAATGTCAATGCTATTCTTTCACAGGCTGCACCAACCTTTGCTGTTGCCAACCCAGAGTTGAGAAACATTCTGGATGCTGGCCTTACAGAGACTCTTCAAGCAGATCTTGATACAGAGCCTGTTCTTTCCACAGAACTCAATGCTTGGATCTCTGAGGTCAAGGGACATGATGACCGTCTCAAGTTTGAAACTGGGCACATGCAGGAGCTTATTGATGCTCAGCCTACAAAATCATCTCCAAAAGGGAAACTCTCTTTAGCAGAGCATCTTTCCTCACCAAAGCCATCTCTGGCATCGAGGCTTACCACACCTCCTCCCAAGAAGACCACTGCAAACTGTCCTCCTCTGACTGATGCAGAGAAGGTTCTCCTTGATCTTCATGATGGCTGCCGCCATTGCCGCAAATTCTACATTGGGCACCATACACTTAATTGTGATGGTGAATTCCCAGAGGCGGCTACCTACCGTACTCTCACACAGGCAGATGCCGAATCCCAAGCTGCTGCATGTGGAAAAACTCTCCAGGTTAAGTGTGAACCAGCTGCTGCTGTTCGCGCTTCCAAGAATATTTTGGATGCAGAAGAATCTGACTCTGACCGTGATGGGTATGTTCTGCCCCCTCTGACTGTCCCCCATCTCTATGCCAATGTCACCCTTTCTGGCCCTTCTGTCTCTGAATTTCCTGTTCCTGTTCGCTCATTGCTGGATATTGGTTGCCCCTCCTTAGTTATTAGTGACCAGCTTGTCAAACAGCTTGGTCTTCGACGATTTCCTCTTCCCACTGAAGAGGATAATCTGTCATCACTATCAGAATCACCATTGAGCTGCAGGGAATATGTGAAGTTGAAGGTGTCATCAGCAGATGGGAATTGGACTTCTAGGGTTGTCAGAGCTAAGGTCAATGTTGGTCTATGTATACCGTTGATATTGAGAATGCCATTTTTATCTGGAGAACATATTGTCATTGATTCTGCATGCCGAACTGCAGTTGATAAGCACACTGGCTTTGATCTGCTCAATAATCCAACTCATACACCTGTAAACCCGGACGGCTTTACTTACGATCAGATGATCACATGACTACCTTTGCTCTTGCTTCTGTACTACTTACTTCGACCTACGAGATCTCGAATATACGGCCTGGTCTAGATTATCTTTGGTTCTCTTCCACTTAGTGTTTCTCCCATATTGTATACGGTGAGTTTCCACTTTTTTTTAATCTTCTACCACCGCCGCTTTTGCATCCGAGAGATCCTCGATCTTTGATCGTGGATCCTCTCTTTTGCCTCCATCGCCGACCCGCGTAACCCCAAGGGGACGCCAACGACCCACCGACCCACCGACCACCGTTCCACCCCACCGCACTGTCTCCATCGAGCCCAACGAGCTCACCACCGTCCTGCAGAGTGCCACGTCACAGAGTGACACAGCCACCCACTGCCCACAAAGCTGTCTCCCATAACCCGTCGCGCCGCGAAGACGGCAGCAGCACCATTGAACACCATGATGTCCTCCAACTCCGACTCTTCACCTGCCCCCGACTCTTCCTTGTCCCCACCACCACTGACGCCTAACTCTCTGCCGCTCAAAACCCCAAACTCCACGCTTCCACCACCCTTGAAGACTCCTCCTCGTGCGCCTCGTGCTCAAGTGGTCTCTTCTGACTCCTCCAACTCTTCACCACCCCGTCGACCCACTCGTAACATGTCGTCCGCCGCCACCGTCATCTCCACATCTGGGAAGGTACCGACGCTCACTGCTGGCGAGCTCAGCCCGGTGACTGTCGACCGCTTCTCCAAGGCGGCCCGCAACTACTTTACCAACAAGAAGATAGACGCTGCGGACCAAGTTGGTGCAATCCTATGCGCCTTCGAGGACCCGCGTGTCGACATTTGGCTCTCTTCCGACACTGAGCGCGACCGTGTCATTGCCCTGACGTTCGCCACTTTCATGCTTGAATTCAAGAAATGTTTCCTCTGCTCCGACTGGGAGGAGACGACTCGCAACGAACTGCTTAACGCCGCTATGAAACTCGACGACACGTTCCTTGATTGGGCGATGAACCTCTGCTCAATTAACTCCCTGCTCAGAGACACGCCCTCACACCTCGACAACAAGCATCTGCTCTTCCACATTCAGGCACGCATGCACAATGACCTCCGCAACGATTTTGACCACGATCCCACTGCAAAGAACACCTCCAAGGACGACGTCGACAAATGGCTTGAGGCTGTTCAGGTCCTCGATGTCCGTCGTCGTTACAACCTGAAGAAGAACCGCACGTTCGTCACGGAGCAGTTGCGTGCCGCAGGTTACGACAAGCGCAAGGCGAGCGACGAGGGCGACCGCGGTGCGAAGAAGCAGCACAATGACGCACGCTGCAACACCGCTCGCACCAACAAGCCCACCTCCTCCTCTTCCACCACGTCCACCACGTCCGGCAATAAACGCCGTGGCAAGTGCCCCCTGCTCACCGAGAGCGAGCGCAAGCTCCTCGACGAACACGATGGGTGCAATAAATGCTGCCAGTTCTACGTCGGCCACAAATCCTGGGACTGTGAAAACGATTTCCCCGATGCGAACACCTACACAGAGCTCACGGAAGCCGACGCCGCAGCTGCCAAGAAGGGCAAGGGAAAGTCCACCGCGCCAGTCGCCGTCGTCATGCCCGACATCGAGGATGAGGACGACAGCGTGGATTCCGAGACTGACCTTTCCCGCAACATGAGTACCCCCTCCCCCACCCACCGCATAGAGCACCTCTTCTGGGATTGCCTGGTTGACGGACCGCTCGCCCCACTCACTCTCCTGCTAAAGGCCCTTATTGACAATGGCGCGCATCTAGCGCTGATCGATGAAACGCTCGTGGAGAAACTGGGCCTCTGCCGCTTCAAGCTACACAAACCTGAGAACATTTCGCTTGCACTTTCAGACTCTTCCTCTCCTTCTTCTACCGCTTTCACTGAATACATTAAACTACGTCTACATTCTGTAGATCAATCTTGGTCATCTAGTACTGTACGTTTTGTCGTTGCACGAGGGCTCTGCGCCCCTCTCATACTTGGCCTACCGTGGCTCTCAAGAAATAAAATTTCGATTGATCATTTTACTCGAAGCGTTATTGATACACGATGCGGTTACGATTTGCTCAATCCGCCCGAACCCCGTCCGGCCCCAGCACCCAAGATGAAACTCCGTGAAAAGATGAAGAAGACGAAGAAAGATGTTAAGTGCTGAGCCGAAGGAGACCGGAGGCTCCGAAGGTGAAACTGTTGGAGGTGCTTCGGAGATGCTTCGGAGGTCCGATAAGCTAGAAGGTCGTTCTCGCAAGCACTACTGAGAGTGTGCGACTACCCGGCTTGCAGACCAAGTCAAGATGGAGTTCCAGAGTATAAGAACGGGAGGATGAGTTAGGAAGCAGGAGGGCCGGAATAAGAATAGAGTAGACTTCGGAGGTCCGACTCAGTTGCGTAGAGGAGAACGCAATAACTAATAAAATTATCAAACTGAAGAATACATGGCATAGGTACTAGCTTTTATACGTAGAGTCCTTATTGTTATAAAAATATAAGAAGAACAATAAGATGCATGTCAGTGTCCGATCGATCTCTGAGGACAATAAGGACAATAAGACATATGGAGAATCTTGGTAAGTGAGGGCGAAGACAATAATGGCCTCGGACGGAACTTCCGAGGTTGATGCTAAAATTAGTAGACATGAAAGGGAAACACTCAGTAGACCTTCATTGCGTAAAAACCCTTGTCGGAGGTTTTCCAGACTTCGGAGGTTCCGAAGGACCTCCGAAGGAAATCCGAATGACTTCGGCATGGACATAACACCGTGGTTATACGGACTGAGGTCATTTTGTGGTCTGTGATCAAGCCAACTGCCTGGATGGTCCATTCATAGGCTTGGTCAAAGAGGGTATGTCTAATGTATATCCTGTCGATGCGGGATTGGGATCCGGTGGCTTTCTGGAGGTATGTGTAGGCTCTCGTCGTCGGGTATGTATTCCTCCAGCCATCGATCAATCCGAGGTATGATTTTAATTCATCCAGTGCAGAGACTGCTTCATCTGCATCTGGATGCACGGGGAGCCTGTCTATAGCTTCCATAAAATTTTATTTCAACAAATCCATGAGATTGTGAAAGAAGATACAAGTAAAGGGATTCAATGGCACCACCTCCATGCCAAGGACGCACAGGATTTTTGCCGCTGGACTTTGACTCTCATGGTAGACCAACATTGTGCCCAAGCCCTGGGTGAGTCAAATTTCACAGACGACCTTTTGGTGTCTCATTTTTTTCTAGGTTTTGGGCAGTACCTCCAAGAATTAGCCACTTTGATGCCAATCAAGCAAGATCTTCATCAGCCCTTTTGAACCATTCAAGACCTTGGCCCATATGATCACCTTGCAAGATGTTTTTGAGTCTGCACCCTTCATATGCAGAAATGTATAAAGATAGTGAAGGTCCCTGGTACCTGCAAGCAACTTATGAGAAGTCTCATGTGTTTTGAGCACAAGGATTGGGAAGCTACTCTGCAGAAGATAGGTGAACTGGGCGGCAAGGTCAGCCAAGGTAATGCTCAATTCAATATTATTGCTTCCCAAATGACGTTCGACAGATTGGGTAAAAGACAAGGTATCCAGCCACTTCATTTTTCCTGGAATCTGCCACTCCCTTAGTTTCATTCCACTTCCCATCTGGTGCACAATGGAAAATACCAGCAATGTTGTAGAACAAGTGCACCACAATGTCAACTTGGAAGGAACCCAGAATACTTTGGTTGGCGGTGTGCTCAAGGGTCACAGCTTCGACATATTGCAAAGGAGAACTCTCCAGGTGAGCGCTTTAGCCTTGCCTTCTCTTCTTCTTTCTAACCCCCTTAAGGCTTTCAAAACTTTTGGAATTCACCCAACATTTAAATCAGGCCACCTGTTCCAAAATGCACACCATAACCTCCAATGCCAAGGTGTGTTAGTCAGACACTTTTCTTCTCATCATTTTCTATTATTATTTTTTCAGACAACACGCAACATAAAACACTCTTGGCTGCTGATGCCAAGATCATTTGGCCTCAATCTCTGCTTGGCAACATTCATCTCTGTGATTCCCCATCCCCCTTTGGCACGTTGGCGCAGCGTCTCCTTGTTGACACCATTTTGTTCAGCAAGGATGCATAGCAGCACCTGTTTATCTTTGGGCTTCAGCACATTATGCAGGTAGTCTTCAATAGCCTGTGCCATCTTGACATCTTTCGCCTTCTGGATTTTTGGGTTCTGTACGACCTTAGATAGTGCGCAAACCATTTTAGGTGTGTTTGTAGAGTTCTAGATGCAGTAGGATGTGTACACATAGAAGCAAATTTGTTGATGTCATGCTTCTGCCCACGCTTCAAAGAATGCACCATTTTTCACCCATTTCACCATGAAATTGTAGAGACTAGAAAGTGTGCGTGGAGCTAAATAGAAAGTAACTCAGTCTTTGCGCACACAAGTGGAATGAAGTCTATAGTATTCACCTAAATAGAAAGTAACTAGGTAGGAGTCAATAAGGGAACAAAGTAAAGATGCGAGAATTGCCCACCTCAGTCTTCGCACACACAAGTGGAATGAAGTCTGAGGGAGTCGACTCAAGCATACATATTTTATACAGCTACTAGTTGACTGAGAAAATGGTATTAAACCCAAAGTAAAATAATAAAGCAACCATTGGGTGACTTTCCATAAGCATAAAATATTCTGAGGGAATATCTGAGCCATTTCCGCCGCGATGCCGAGTCAGCTGTCAGGACCCCATCAATTTGATGTGCCAAAAACGTACACGATTTAATGCAGATCTATTCAAATTTATAGAAATCTGAAGAGGGGGTACCTACCCCCTGTACAGACTTTCATATCCTCAACATTTCTGAGAATATAACGAATCCGGCTGCTACTCCCATCATCGTTCCCAATTGGGATTCGTGTCACATCTGGTCGCATCATCGGCTTTACCTCCTCCGCTCTTCTGCCACAACATACCTCAGCCCGCCGGACCCTGCGCTAGGGCAGGATAGCTCCCTTCCGGCTTACTCTCTGGCAACAATTTATATATTCCTGCTCTATGTTGCTATCCATTATGGCAGTCTCCCTCTCAACAAAAGTCTACTTGACCTGATGCCTCCCTGACGAGTCCGAACCTCTGTACCATAAAAACCACAAAATTGTGTCCGTACTCATTGTGTTTCGTTCTCCTTGTTGTGTTGAAGTCAAGATCCATAGTTGTTGGATTGTGCGAGGAGTATGCAAGGAAGAGCGTGTTGTTGACACGTTATTTGGCACGAACCTGAGCTTCAAACAGCTGTCAATCCTAATCGAATTCGGAGCTAAAAGTAAAAAAGCTTGGACTAAATAAATTCATCTGAGGGGTTTCCCATAAGAAAACGGCGATTAAATCGATTGATGCCATCACTGGCACTCTCAAAGAAGCTTGGATATTCCCCAGAATAAAATATGCTTATGGAAAGTCACCCACTGGGTGACTTTCCATAAGCATAAAATATTCTGAGGGAATATCTGAACCATTTCCGCCGCGATGCCGAGTCAGCTGTCAGGACCCCATCAATTTGATGTGCCAAAAACGTACACGATTTAATGCAGATTTATTCAAATCTATAGAAATCTGAAGAGGGGGTACCTACCCCCTGTACAGACTTTCATATCCTCAACATTTATGAGAATATAACGAATTCGGTTGCTACTCCCATCATCGTTCCCAATTGGGATTCGTGTCACATCTGGTCGCATCATTGGCTTTACCTCCACTCCGCTCTTCTTCCTTCGCCACGACATACCTCAGCCTGCCGGATCCTGCGCCAGGGCTGGATAGCTCCCTTCCGGCTTACTCTCTGGCAACGATTTACATATTCCTGCTCTACGTTGCTATCCACTATGGCGTCTCCCTCTCAACAAAAGTTTACTTGACCTGACGCCTCCCCGACGAGTCCGAACCTCTGTACCATAAAGACCACAAAGTTGCGTCCGTACTCAGTGTGTTTCGTTCTCTATATTTCGTTCTCTCCCTTCAGCTCCCTCCTCTACATCTTCCTCTCTAATTTCTGTTCTCAGTCATGTCAGATCCTAATCGCCCTCCCTTCACTCAACCCCCCAACCCAGCTATCCCTGGCGTACACTACGATACCGAGGGCAAAGGTTGGTGCCTCAACAACGGCACATGGGTCCCGTATAATCCAATGCCCCCCGTATGTATTCAGTCTGACTTTCAGTTCCCGTGCTTATGGCAATTATTGTAGCCTGCTAGCGCACAGCCAAATACCATGCCGTTTGCTCCCTTCCAAGCCTCTCAAGCTCATCTATCTCAAGTATGTTTGCAACAATCTCCACCACCATAAACAGAACTAATTTGGTGTAGGACTACGATCACTCCATGCGCCCGTCTTCGTCTTCGGCTGCCGCTTCTACCTCGTGCTCTACCAACACTGGTTTCGACCTTCGCCTCCCCCCTCTTCCCAACTCCGATGATGGCGATCTCACCGAACCTGCTACCATTGCGCGTGCTCGTGGCCTTCAGCCCGCCAAGAAGGTTGCGGGCGTTCGACGCAAGACGAAGGAGAAGAAGGGGAAAGGGAAGGAGAAGGAGAAGAAGAGACGTTATGTGTCCGACTCAGGGGATGAGAGTGACGAGCGTGTAGCGAAGCGTGGTCGCCCTTCGGGGTCGGGCAACTACTCGAAGGAAGATCAGAAGATGCTGCTTGAACCTCACCGAGGAGGAGCTTCCATTGGGTCACAAGGGCTGGTTGGTTATTGCTTCGAAGTTCAAGAAGTACGCGCGCAAGGCAGGGCGCCCGGAGTGGGGGTTGAAGTCTTTGGAAACAAAGTACAAGCAGGTGCGCAGTATTATTACAACTCTTATCACTTCTAACATCGTCTTGTAGTATCTCAAGACAAAGAAACCGACCGGCGATGCAGCTTGTCCTCCAGAGATCAAATGTGCTCATCAGATCGAGGAGTTGATCAACCAGCGCGCCGGCACCCGCGATATCGACGACTCCGACTTCGATGAAGATGCTGGTGATGATAGCTCTTCGGACGTTGAGCTCGTTGAACGACCCACCGTGCGCACTGCGGTTGCTCGGCGCGTTCCCACTCCCCCCCCTCCGTCGTAATCAACGTCGCGACGCCCCCGACATGCTCAACCAGCTCTCACACGCCTTTGACCCTGATCTCCAGCGACAGCGTGACGACGAGCGCTCTCAACGCTCCCTCCACACCACCCAGCTTCTTGCTGTTAACCAACAACTTCGTGACTCCCAGGCGACGATCGAATCTCTGCGCTCCCAAATCACCATCATGACCGGTCGTATCCACGACGTGGAGCGCGCTCGGGATCGCGCGGAACTCTTGCTTGAGATGTCGGATATAGGAGCACGGAGGGATTCTCGTGGGCGCTCCCGTTCTGCAGCGTGCCGTGAGAAGGAGAACAGCAAGAGGACTCGTTGTGAGATGATTTACAGAGACGGCGGTGCATGTACTTATTGGCTCTCTGGTTCTTCAGACAGTGACGATTCCGACAAGGAGAACCTGGATCCCAGCTCTGATCCGGTTGCTTCATCGAGTTCCCGCGACATCATGGCCAGCTCCACACCCCCTCGCTCGAACTCCACCATGGGGGCCAACTATCTGGCTTTCCCTTCGTCTTCGTCCCCCCTTGGCCCTGTCACTCCCGTGAACGATGCTGTCTACCCTTTGTTATCTGGTCCAGGAGTCAAGCCCTATGCCGATGCTGACTGAACATACATCTCATACTCATACACACACTCATTTACTTCATCTCTCCGCCTCATCTACAATATATCTCACCTAGTACAACTCTTATTTCACCTTCCGCTCTTTCTTGTCGTGTCTAGCTACATCATGTTCCATCTAATAGTGTCTACGAGGTCAATAAACTACTTTGTTTACTCGTAAACCGGGTACGTATGGAAACGAGCAACCCGGTCA
This sequence comes from Mycena rebaudengoi, assembly GCA_029282285.1. Classification (NCBI taxonomy): domain Eukaryota; kingdom Fungi; phylum Basidiomycota; class Agaricomycetes; order Agaricales; family Mycenaceae; genus Mycena; species Mycena rebaudengoi. The sequence goes on along the minus strand of JARJCX010000195.1, from coordinate 18,566 downwards.
GATCTCCTTTGTTCCGAGAACATCATGTTCTCGAAATTCCTCCACACCTCTTCTTCTGCCGCGTTCTCCTGCCACAGTGGCATGTAAACCGTGCGGATCTGGTTAAGACCAACACGCTCTGCACGCAAATTGTGTAAGCGAACACATATTTCGAGTAAATCCCCGCGGCGACTTTGATGCGCAATTTCAAGTGGGATCCTGAGCCGCCCAAAAGATCCCTGGAGCCCACGATTACCCCACTCTGCAGTTTGGCGATATGACAACAACTGCCGATCGAAGTGCAGCCTCTCCTCAATCTCCGCCATGGTTCCTCGTATCTCTTGCCCAGTTTTGATGGGAGCGCGGATTTTACCGTCAATACGCTCTGAGCCACGAGGAAACGCGGTATCCGCAATGAGATAAAAGTCGTCCGGTGTGTTATTGAGAAGCTTGTCGTAAATCGGCTGTGCGAGTCGGGAATCATGCCAGCTACCCGGAGCATTGAGCTTTGCAGCAATTATAGTCCCTAAAGAGGGAGATCAGAGCCAGCGGGGACTGAATGAAATGATACTCACCCTTTGGTGAAAATACCAGAACAGAGCTCACAAAGTGCTCGCACAACCAGCCATTGTACGTTGCGTTTTCGATCTCCTCATCATTCGAAGTCTGACAAGGGAGATTGAGACCATCAATGCTTGCGAAAGCACCGATCAAGCGGGGATGGCGCGCAACAATCAACTTGTTATATTCTTCGAAGTCTGTGTAGTGCTTCGGCCACTGGATGGTAGCATCAGGCATGCGCCGTAGCGTCTCCAGAAGAATGTTTAGCCCGAAAGTTATGTATCGTGAAATTGTACTGGGTATCAGCGCAAATATTTGCTGCAAGCTGATCTCGCGCATTGTTGAATTGAGATAGTGCAAAACCAGACCGAGGGCTCCACACTCATCCAGGGAACGTGCGCCCGGACACGGAGCACTGGTTCGAGAAACACCAACACGAGGTATGGGGAGGGTTTTCCACGCGTCACCAAAACCTGCGGCAACAATGGCATGAAATGTTCTGACATCGAAGCCCATCGTGGTTATGTAGGCACGATCACTGCGGCTCGCATAGAGCACTTGCCAGGGAGTTGTTCCACGAGGGTTTCGAAGAAGCTGAGGCCGACAAAGATATAGTCTGCTTGGTTTGCGCCTCTCGGCGCGTCGCCTCCGCACCTCCTCTGCTCCAAGTAGGATGAGAGTGATTGCGGACCCTATCAGCCTCTGTCCATGCTCCATCTCATCTTCCTCCATCTCCTCGTTGTGTTGAAGCAGTATCAGGGTGTCAAGATCCATAGTTGTTGGATTGTGTGAGGAAGAGCGTGTTTGTTGACGCGTTATTTGGCACGAACCTGAGCTTCAAACAGCTGTCAATCCCAATTGAATTCGGAGCGCAAAGTAAAAAAGCTTGGACTAAATAAATTCATCTGAGGGGTTTCCCATAAGAAAACGGCGATTAAATCGATTGATGCCATCACTGGCACTCTCAAAGAAGCTCGGATATTCCCCAGAATAAAATATGCTTATGGACAGTCACCCATTTGACAAAAAGCAGACTGCATTCTCATTCCTACAATTTAGTTGGGAGCTGAGACAGGGACCAGCGGGTGCAGACATGGCACCACGAGTTCTCCACTCTGGGCTCAAGCTTGCACAGCCTCAAGATCTGCCAACAGAAATCACATGGTCCAAAGGGCGAAATGGGCTTAAGAAGAGGGCAAATATGGCAGAAGTCGAAAAATAACCAAAAAGAGGCAGGAAATAAACATATTTACCGGCCCAAAAAGTTTGATCACCAAATTTGGCTCAGTTTGAGCATGAATCTGGATGTTGTTCACGCGCTATTGCTCCAAATGCTACCGGATTTGGCATAAACAAGAATACATAGTGAATAAAGGTTTGTACTGAAGGGCTGAGGATTCGGCCAAGATTTGCGGTCGGAGGCCCCATTTGGCTCAAGTAATGGGTGTGACTCAAGTAACAGGTATATACTGTAGTGTAAATTTGGCTGGATTTCGGAATTTTTAGCTTTAGAATACTTCATCTATAGTCATGGTACAGTGGTAGCATATCTACATATCATATAAGTACTCATGCAAAAGTTCAAGTGTCCAGGTGCCTTGAGTATATCACAGTGAACCAAAAATGTGTGGTGGACGTGCTAAATTTGATCAAATTGTAGTTACAAAATTCATGTTGTCTGCCAACCCACCAAAGGGCTGCCTGGACTTTTCCTGGGCATTAAACATACATTATATAGGGGAGGTTCACCATACATAGTTTGCAACCGCTACGACAAAGGGCGACTTTGGGACGAGACCGGCAATCAGCATTTGATGTATTACCTAGAACTTGGACACCGGACATCATCGGAAAGAACGGTGTAGTTTGCCCAAATCTTGCCCGTTTCTCATGAAGTAAAAACTGAGACCAGGGTACAAGACCAATATCTTATGATCTAGATACTCGGCCTGGGCGCAGATCTGGTAGATAAAATAATTTCAGATTTTGCTTAGGTGTCCAAGTTCTAGGGGGAGGATAGTAAGTATCATTATTCCAAAAGCTCCAGAAGAAAAATGGGCCTATTTTTGTCCAGGAACACTGGTCAAAAAGTCTCGCTCTCAAATTGCTGTCAACTTGAAGTCGGCATTCAGTATTCAACGTCAAGAATGGTGATGCGCCGGTTGCCGTAATTGTCTGGCCTTTCGGCAACGGGCCGGCCGGGGCCAGATTGATCTGGATCCGAGGTGACGGCGTGACATTTGCGGCAACGGTGGATATTTTGCGCTCTCGAGTCAATGTCGTCGCGAGCGTCGTCGCTGACTGCGTCTCGAGCGTCGTCGCCAGAGCCGCCTGTGCAGCCCGATCACTTCTATGGCGCAGACCCGTCGCACCTGCCCCCTTCGCCCGATTCTGACGGCAAAACATATTTATCACCGGATGACGACCCCTTAGCGCACCGCGGGATCCCCGTCTTCAAGCCTTCGATGCAGGAGTTCGAGGACTTTGAGGCGTACATGACACGAGTGGAGTGCTGGGGGCGCAAGTCGGGGATCGTCAAGGTTGTGCCACCAAAAGAATGGCGGGACGCACTGCCCGACGTAAAGCCGCAGCTTGCGGCGGTCAAGATCAAGAGCCCTATCGAACAGTTCATGCGCGGACGTGCGGGGCTGTTCCGGCAGGAAAACATGGAGAAGCGCAAGCTCATGAGCGTCCGCGAGTGGGCGGAACTCTGTGCAAAGGACGAATTCCGGGCACCCGCAGTCGACCAGGTCGGCACACACAACAACTCAAATGCAACGCCAGCACTCCGCAGCCGTCGCAAGAAGTCTGCAAAGGACCCCAAAGAGGAGGAGCCCAAAGACCCGCCCGCAATGGCCTCGCCGCCAAACAGCGTCACTCCCGACCCAGAGGACGCAAAACCCCGCAACAGGCGCGTCGAACGTGCAGACAAGGACGCGTCCTTCATTGCAGGCTTCAGCCCCCACACAGACTGGCTGCCCCCGGGAACCACCGCCGCAGATTACACCCCCGAGTTCTGCTCGAAGCTCGAACGTGCATTCTGGCGCAACTGCGGCCTCGGCAAGCCTCCCTGGTACGGTGCAGACACAATGGGTCCGTCCTCTCCTCCTTCTTCTCTATGCATTCATACTCACTGACTCTTCCCGCAGGCTCGCTCTACACCGACACAACCAGTTCCTGGAATGTCGCGCACCTCACCTCGACGCTTTCTCGTCTCCTCCCCTCGTCTTCACAAGGGCTTCCCGGTGTTAATACCCCCTACCTCTACTTTGGCATGTGGCGCGCAACCTTCGCCTGGCACGTCGAGGACATGGACCTATTCAGCATAAATTACATCCATTTTGGCGCCCCTAAATTCTGGTACGCCGTCCCCCAAGCCCGTGCTGGCGCCCTCGAAGACACCATGCGAGGTATGCGACTTGTTCCTTCTCTTTCCCATTCTGACGCTCTCCAGGCTACTTCCCAAAGGACACCTCCGCTTGCCCCCAATTTCTGCGACACAAGTCCTTCCTCGCGTCGCCCACCCTCCTCGCACAGAGCGCCGTGCGCCCGAACCACCTCGTCCAGCACGCGGGTGAGTTCGTCATCACCTTCCCCCGCGGATACCACGCAGGCTTCAACCTCGGGCTCAACTGCGCCGAAAGCGTCAACTTTGCGCTCGAGAGCTGGGTCGACGAGGGCCGCCGCGCAGCAGTGTGCAAGTGCGTCGAAGACAGGTACGTCGCCTCTGCCCCATCATGTTTCTATCGCTAATACCACCGCCATCCAGCGTGCGCATCGACGTCGACCAGCTCATCGAAGACCGCCGCATCGAGGCTCTCGAGAAGACGGACCCCGCCGCGGCGGCCCTGGCCCGCGCTGCACGAGACGGCGACTTTGGCGAGATGATGGATGTTGTTGACGACGACGACGCCGCCGCGCACGGGCCCCTGCCCACCGTCATCCTGCCCCCCGCCAAGCCGCGCAGCCCCCGCAAGCGCAAGCCTCCCACCGCGCTTGACTCCGGCCCGCCCAAGCGCGCGCGCGTCGCCGCCGTCCCCCGCGCCTCCACCCCCACCTCCATCGTCCCCCAGCCCGCCGCCTCCTCCTCGCACGCGCACTCTCACGCACATACGCACAAGCCCGCGCCTGCGCCCTTGCAAACGAAGCTCACACTCAAGCTCGGCCCGCGCCCCGCGGAGGAGACGTTCCCGTGCTGTCTGTGCATCGACCCGGGCGCGGCGGGGCTCGTGCGCGTGCACGACCTGCCCACGGCGTGGCGCGAGGTCGGGCCGGCCGCCCGCATCCACTTCCCCGCGCGCGCGGGCGGGAAAGGCGTGTGGATGGCGCACGAGGCGTGCGCGATGGTGCTGCCCGAGACGTGGGTCGACGAGGTGCCCGCCGTGAACGGCAGCGGTGGCACGGAGCGCGTGGTGTTTGGCGTGGATGGGATCGTGCGCGGACGCTGGAACTTGGTGCGTCTTGCTTCCTTCTCGGTGGTTCTTGTTTCACATACTGATGATGATGGGCGTAGAAATGCTCCTCGTGCACGCGCACGCGGTCGAAGAACCACGGGGCACTGATCCAGTGCACGAAGGGCAAATGCCCCAAGTCGTTCCACATCAACTGCGCCAAGGACGGCAGTGCGGCGGGCATCGCATACAGCATCGTGCGCGAGGTCGAGAAGGAGGTCGTGCTGCTCGACCCGGTGCCCACCGTCCCCGGCGCCCCGCCCACAGAGAACACCGGGCGCGTGCTCAAGGTCATCAAGAAGGTCGAGGTCGAGGCCCTGTGCCCGCAGCACAACCCCGTGCGTCTCTTTTCCCCTCCCTCCTCCTTCCTATCCAAATCAATATTAATTTTAACTACGACCCCAGGTGATCGTCGCCAACCGCCGCGCGTCCAAGCAGGATCAGCTGCGGCAGGAGCTCCTCGCGCTGCCGGCGCTCGCGCGCATCAAGATCCGCGTAAGCTCGGGCGTGTTCGAGGTGACGCTTATGCGCGTGCTCGAGGACCGGCGCAGCGTCGAGGTGCTCTGGGACCTCGGCGACCTGCGTGAGTTCAAGTGGGGGAGCATCATCCTCGGCGCAACGAGCCTCCCCACCGTGCAGCTGCCCGGTGCGTTTCCCCTCTTCCCATTCGCAAGCAGATGTCTAATAAAAGCATATATATCTAGCGACCCCAAGTACGAACCCACCCCGCGCGCACAGAACGTCGTGCCGTATGGCGGCGGCGGCAGCAGCAGCAGCACGTACGCACAGCACCAGCAACAGCGCAAATACTCGGCCGGGGCCCCGCTCGCCGGCCCGTCCTCTTCCACTCCCGCCCCCTCCTCCTCCTCTTCCGCTGCGGCTCCCCCCCGATACCCCGCCCCCGCCCCGCCCGGCGCCCCATTCCAGGGGTTCCAGTACGACTACTGGCAGCAGCAGGGGCAGGCGCTGTACGCGCAGCAGAACAGTGTTAATGCTGCTAATAATAACAGCAACAATAGTGCGAACCGCATCGCGCCCGCTAGCGCCAAGGCATATGCGGGATCGTATCCCACTGCGAGCTCGTCTGGTACAGCGGCGTATCCGACGTCCGGTGCGGCGGCCTACCCCTCGTCCGGCGCAACAACAGCGTACCCGACCGCCAGCACGTCCGGCGCAGCGGGGTACTCTACCCCATATCCCTACCCGTACGCCGCCGCCCCGGGGGCGCCGCTGTACCCCGGCCCGTACTACGCGGGAACGGCGCAGCCGCAGTGGGCGAGCCAGCCGTCGCCGTTCTATCGTGGGGGGCAGGGATATCAGCCAGCGCCGGCGGGGGCGGCACAGGGACAGACGCAGCAACCGCACGGGCACGCACAGCCCCAGGCGCAGACCCAAGCTCAACATGCGCAACCGCAACCGCAAAAGTCCATCCAGCCCGCGCCGATGCCGCCCCATCCGTTGCAGCGATCCGCGAGTGGCGGGAATGGGCCGTACTCGCCCGCCCCGCTTGCATCGACATCGACGCCGACACCAACCTCTGCGGCTGCTGGTTCCTCTAATGACATGCCGCCGGCGTCAAACCCCGCTCCGACTACTTCAAATCATACCCCGCTTGCATCGGCGTCGACGCCGACCCCTGCGGCTGCTGGTCCCACTGCGGTCGCCTCTAACGCCATACCGCCGGCGTCAACCACCGCTCCGGCTGCTTTATATCATACCCCGGCTGCTCCCAATCCGACTCCAGCTACTGCCCTTACTCCAGCTCCAGTCGTCTCCGACCCCGTCCCCGTCGTCGCCCCCGATCCAATGCCCGTCGACCCAATACCCGTCTCGGCATAGATGCGATCCATACGATATACTCATCATCATCATAAAGCATCCCAAGGCTTGGTTCGGTGTTGTCGTAGAGCACGCGCACCCCTATTCTAAAGTTCACCTCTTCCTATTCCTATTCTACTCAAGATTCTACTCGAGTCTAAATTTCGTTGCGAGGTTCTTTGTTTTCCGGCTTGTACATTTACGACGCTATTTCGCTTCCTTTCGTTCGTTATGAGTCAACTATCATACATACTTTGTCGCGCTCAGTATTATTGTTATTATCGTAACTCTCTCGATGTAGTTTTAGAATGGCCGAAATGAAGGCTCAATGAAATGATTCAAAATTGTACGAGGCTATGAGTTTCATCTGTTAAAGTGTCTAACTTAGTGCCTGCCATTGCATTGGTTTCATTCCTTGATCGCTACCTATCATGTTTCTCATGCGCTAATTCATTCTCCTCCCGTCGATCAATCTCTTCATCATCGTCTTGTCTCAGTTATTCGATCTATGATCGCATCTGAGAATTACTCTGTTCAAGCTCTGTTCACCAGCGCCGAGCGGCCATAATTGAAGTTTGTAGTCTGATACGGGAGACGACAGCGGTCTATCACTCTACTTCAAGAGCAAACTTCTCCATGGGTAGCGACGTCTTATGCGCCGTTTGTGGCGGCCCAGTTGTCTTGGTCACTTTGATTTATGGTTGCTACCGGCGAATGATAGTTAACGGCGTCTGAGAAAGAGAAAGAATACGGTTACGATCCGAAGATTGTCAGCGAAGCGGACGCCGTATGGACGGAAGAGAGCCTTCTCCTCGGCTTCAATGCGCGGTCCTCTGCAATTGAGCAGTAGGTTGTGGCGATTTCGACGTTGAAGCTCTACTCAGGAATACCGCGAAGAATGCATATAACTGGACCAAGCCTATACGAGGACTACGTCTGAACAATGCGATATTTCTCCCAGTCTACCATTGCTGAAATATATGTTTTGGCAGGGCTGTTTCCAGGTAGACCCTAACGACGGTAAGGTACATGACTGCAACTCTGGATAATTCACGAATACAAGCTGTTCAAACCCAATTTTCCAATTGGATGTGCCGACTTCCAATGGTGTGCTACCCCAAATCGCCGTAGACTCTATTGTACTTAAAAAAATACCACAGCTACAACATCTTCGACGCTACAAAAAGTACTCGCCACATTTTTTGGATATTGGTTACAGACTGGTTACGAGTCTACCTGTCCCTCTACCTGCCCTGTCGGATCCCAGCAAACGGCTGCTTATTCGCGAATCTCATTTGTGCAAAGAGCCTCAGACCAGTCGACCTCGCCCGTCTGCAACTACTGGGGCATTGAACGGACTGTTTCCGAGACCATCCTTCCCTCATGTGCGAGGATCGTTGATACGTGGCCCGTGGGTTTCTTTCTGATCCCTTATCCTGTCTTCTGAATCTTTCTCAAGCGGCAACCCGTTGTGTATGATCGTCACCGACGCATTCCAGGCCTACCAAAAGGTGTCCGTGTTCGGGGAGACGGGCCTGTACCAGACCAGTACTGGTAGTAGCGCATATTCTATTCGCGGGACAACTACCGTCTGGAACAGTTGCCGGATGAATGAGCGAAGGTGGGTCGTCCTGTCCGACGGCTTTGTGCAAGCTCAACGTGGCTGCTGAAGGACAGCTTGTGTCAAGGATGATCCCACCACCCCATACAGCCTGAGCATCTCCTGCCATTCGCAGAAAGAACGGGTTGATCCGGAACTGGCGACGCATTCAACTTTTCAAATTAATTTGGTGAGGACAAGGCGAGGAAAGCTGTACTGCTTACATGACGAATGTGCTGTGTGAGTATATAAACCACCTTGCAACGACGTGCACGCAAAGTTTCCTTCTTCACGAAAAATCTTTACGCGGAATACAATGACTACAGCATTGCATCTCAAGACGTCTGACCAGGTGCGTCGGTAAGAAAAAATTTGGCAAACACTAATAACTCCGCCGATCTCAGGCCCAGCTGCATGTTACCAATGACGACTACATGTATAAAGTAAGATGCACTGTCGCCCACACCCCGGACGTAATTGACAGTTGGTGTAGGATGCCGACTGGAAGGAAATATACGAAAAGGTCAAACGCAGAGACGTTGCGATGATGAAGGAGTATGACAGCGAAATTGGCACTCTCCTAGTCTTTGTACGCCATCTCACTCTGTCCACGTTGTTTCTCACAATAGAGTTCCATGTAGGCGGGTCTGTTCTCAGCAGTTTTGACTGTGTTCATAGTCGATCTTTACAAACATCTGGATGTCAACTACAACCAGGATTCTACCACTGTTCTGCGGCAGATACTCGTTCAATTGGAAGGACAACCCGACAAAAGCACTGTTTTATCGCCACCATCTGCCACTCCATCGCCGATTGCCATGCTAGTGATCGTGTTATGGTTCGTCAGCCTCGTCCTCAGCCTTCTGTCCGCGCTGTTCAGCATCTTCATCAAACAATGGCTGCACACCTACGACAAGTGGACGGAGGTGGCCCACAATAACCTGCAGGAGGGCCTCATTCTACGCGGCTTTTACCAGGCCAGCTTCACGTCTTGGAAAATTCCTGATTTTTTTACGGCTCTCGGCGTTCTGCTCCAGGTCAGCCTGGTCCTCTTCGCCATCGGCCTCGTCGCATACCTCTGGACGCTGAACTTCGGGGTATCGTCGGTGCTCAGTTTTTTTGTACTCTTGATGATCGTACTCTCCGCCCTCGTCGTCAGCCTACCAGTCTTCTACGAGGATTGCCCATACAAATCCCCACTCGCGTATATGCTCCTCAAATTACGCACAGATTCATCGGACAAAGACTGGACGGAGAGGGACGTGCCAATCGCAAAAAGACATTTGCACTTGGGCGATGAACAGCCTCCCATAGCGCGCGCCATCGCACAGACCGCGCTGCTCCTTGATGTCATACCGAGTCAGTTCGAATTAGCCATCTCTCCATCTATGCGCGATACTGTCTTGGTATCACGAGCAACTCGGCTTGCGCGTGGCCGCGTACACCAGCTTTCAGCCGAGTCGACGGCACTATTATCCAATATCGTGACCTCCTCCCCAATATTGCAAGGCGCTCTCGCCGAAGACGACGACGACTCAGAGGCACGGTTGTTGGGCCTTTGGCAGATCACCTTGGGACCTATGGCTCGCGCCCCGCTCACCATATTCCGCGCGATACGCCATCTTGAGAAGCGTATCAAGGAAGCGGACCCATCCGAGCCGGCCAAGAAGTACGTGGAGCTTCTCGTCACCCATATTCTACCGCAGTGCTCCAATTTGTCAGGTAAGCGCCCATCCTTTTCCATCACGCCGCTTTGGAGTTGATAATGACGTGTTTCGTTAGAAAAAATCTCCAATGATGCGCTCGCGACTGAGCTTTCGCGCATCTCGCTCGTCGTGCACGCATGGGCGGAAAGTTCAGACAATGGCGATTTCGCGGCTCCAATGTCACTAAAGGCACTGGCAATTGCAGCTACATGCATTCCCCTCGACGGGCCCACGACAGGGATATCTCATGTGACACCGTATCTCGACCTCCTGGATGCTTTGGACGGCGCCGTTCAGAAAGTCAACAATATCGTGGCCAGAGGGACGTACGTGTCTGTCGCGGTGTTGGAGCAACTTAGACTGGCCGCACAGCTATCCAGCGACTTGCGGGATCACCATAGGTCGTCTCTGTGCACGAGGCGCCGCGGCTACAAGACGTCAAGCACCGCCGAGCCGCGGCTAGTGCGGTTCTCTGGCGACAGTGCCCGCGTATTTGTCGGGACGCATGAGTCGGCCACCTGGGTTTTGGAAACAGTGTCGGGCATAAGTTACGCGATCTCAACTGCTCGGTTACCAAGCGAATTCTCGTTCTACTATGCCAACTTTACTCGCGATGGCCAGCGCGTGTTTTGGGGGTCCCGCGAAGGGCCGGTGTACCTTCTCCCAGCGGACACCAGAGAACCTGTTCGGCTTGAAGGCGTCGGCTACGGCCAGCGCTCCCGTGTTGCAGCAGTTTCGCACGACGAGACGTGTGTGCTCGTCGTGAGCGCAACCAATTCGGCCGCTCTGTGCAATGCAACTACCGGCGAGACACTCAGGACGTTCACGGGCCACTCCAAGCGCGTGTGCCGCGCGGCATTCGCATCTGTCCTCCCCCCCAGAAAGCAGGTTTCAAACAACAATCAAGAAGTCAATACGGTCACGCCCGCGGTCGAGTCTGACGAGCTCGAGCCGCTGATGGGGCCCAAGCGACCGCCCGTTGCGACCACTTCGTGCGACAACACAGTCAGAATCTGGGACGTAGACACCGGCTCCTGCATTACCATATTTAATGACCTGGGCTCCGCTGTTAACGGCGTGTCCTGGTCGTCCGACGCGACTATGCTCGCAATCACGAGCGCAAATACCGTGCGTGTGTATGAGACTGCAACTCGCGATTTCAAGTGCGCGCTCGATGGCCACACAAATCTCGTCTGCGACGTCACTTTCTCGCCAAACGGTCAACTACTTGCGTCCGCCTCCGATGATCATACCGTGCGGATTTGGAACATTGCCAAAAGGGCGTGTATCGCTATTCTCACTGGGCCGAACGACGACGTCAATGACGTCGAATTTTCGGCGGACGGGCGGTTCATCGCAGCCGCTGCTGACGACGGGGTGTGGATTTGGGATGTCAATCCGAGTTCAGTCCATCGTACATCAGACACTCCGCGAGAACGTCCGACTTTTCGCAGTGTGGCCGAGCGCGTCATCATGCTTCGAAGATCCGAGAGGTTTGGGAAAAAAGAAAAGGAAACTAAGGAAACTAATTTTTCACTGGAGTCGGAATAACCTCTGGTAGGTTTGGGAGATGTGGTCGCTAAGCTCAAGCGAGCGATTGAGAGGGCGGTGGCCCGGGGGTGACGAGACTACGGGGAGACATAAGTAACTACAGCATAATTATAACATGTACGAATACCTCGAGACGTACAAGTGGCCCAAAAATGCGAAAATAGAGACCCCCGGCATTCGGCAAACAGTCTCGCATGAGGAATCGTCCGTAGCAATCTAAATTCTATATGAATTTTCTCTACATCCCCCTCGCATTAAACAAACAATACAGAACGATCTAAGTGGGTTCCACATTTTCTTCCTCTTTTTTCCGATCTAGCGTCCGTAGGGTATATAATAGTTCTGAGCAACTCAGATAACAGCTGGCCGGCCGATGGTGGTGACCTTGAAGGCCGATCTTGGTGAGCGCCTCTGCATCGACGAGGAGCCGGCCCGTCAAAGACGAAGGCAGGCTTCTTCATGTGCTTGTACACCTCCACCCAGTCGATCTCCTTGAACTCCTTCCACTCGGTCGCGATCACGATCGCCTCGGCGTTCTTGCACGCCTCGAGCGCTGACGCGCAGATTGTGACCTGCTTCTTGGTCGCCTCCAGCGAGGCGGCGGGCGTGGCCTCGGCGAGGTCCATCCAGATCTGCGCCTCGCTGACTTGCGGGTCGTAGATGTTGATGAGCGCGCGCTCGGACTGGAAGTCGCGGATGAGCGTGATGGCGGCCGACTCGCGTGTGTCGCCCGTGTCGGCCTTGAACGCGAAGCCCAGGACGGCAATGCGCTTGCCGGTGATGGTGTTGAAGAGCGTGTCGACGACGCGCTTGGAGAAGCGGCGCTTCTGGTACTCGTTCATCTCGACGACCTGCCGCCAGTACGCGGCGACCTCGGGGAGGTGCAGGCTCTCGGAGAGGTACACGAGATTGAGGATGTCCTTCTGGAAGCACGAGCCGCCAAAGCCGACGCTCGCCTTGAGGAACTTGGGCCCGACGCGCGAGTCGTAGCCGACGGCGTTGGCGACCTCGTCAATGTTGGCGCCGGTGGCCTCGCAGATGGCGGAGAGCGCGTTGATGGAAGAGATGCGCTGGGCGAGCATGGCGTTGGCGGCGAGCTTGGAGAGCTCGGAGGACCAGAGGCCGACGGTGAGGATGCGCTCCTTGGGGACCCAGTTGGCGTACACGCCAGCAAGAGACGCGCAGGCGTCCTTGCCCTCAGGCGTCTGCAGGGAGCCGATGAGGACGCGATCAGGCTGGAAAAGATCGGAGATGGCGGTGCCCTCGGCGAGGAACTCGGGGTTGGAAAGGATGTCGAAGCGGCAGTTTGGCTTGGAGTTGGCCTCGAGGATTGTGCGCATCGACTCGGCGGTGCGGCATGGCACGGTCGACTTTTCGACGACGATCTTGGACGATGTGGCAACGGCGGCAATCTGGCGAGTTGCCAGCTCGACGTAGCTGGTGGCGCGCTAATATTAGACCCAGATCCCAGCAGAACGGGGGAAAAGCGCACTTGAGATCCGCGGCAAAGCCAGCACCGACACCACTCTTCTTGGTGGGGGTGTTTACACTGACGAAGATGAGCTCAGCGTCGAGGATGCCCTGTTCAACGTTTGTGGAGAAAAAGAGGGTTGCGGCCACGACATTGGCGGACGACATCCTCAAGACCAGGCTCGTAGATCGGCAGCTTGAAGTCGGGGCTGTTTCCAGGCATCGATACGCGCCTGGTTGAGATCGACGATGGTGACCTTGATGTGCGGGCACTTGAGCGCAATGACCGCGCATGTAGGACCACCTGCGTATGGATTTGCATCGAAAAAAATCAGGAGATTGGCAGATTCGCTTACCGACGTATCCAGCACCGACTATAGACGACAAGATGAGTATCTGGCTCACAAGAAAGCAGATGAGGCGTACTGCACAGAATTTTTGTGACTTTAATGGGAGCCATTGGAGAAGATGAAGGTAAGAGGAGACCGGGGCGCGCTTGCAAGGCGGAGTTTAAATAAAGTTGCGGACAGTTTCTGCCGATCGCACTATTCCTCTTACCGGCGATAAGTGCAACGTATACATCCTCGACCAAAAAAAATCATGAATCGTAATAGCTTAACAACGTGCTTGACTGTTCCCCATGGAGCTCAACGCCTTGGCTACTTCACTGCTACTTACGACTCTACAAAATGACCTGCCATCAATGGATTCCGCGTTCTACTCTCCGCTACTCTCCGTGTTGGTCCGACCTCGAGTAGCACCTAGACTAGACCATTACTCTGGGCCTGGAAGTCATGCTGCGCACTGTAAGCGATAAACAAGCGAGCGTGGATCCGAATTCGGCTCTGTGGCTCTCTGTGGTGGGACTTTTCGGTTTTTTCATTTGGACCGTACCGTATAATGCAATCTGCCACGTCGGATGCTGCTGCTGTAGTACTACTGCCGAAACTGCTCCGCTGTCCGCTGCCTGGTGGCGGGACAGCTCCTGCACATACCCTCCTCCTACCTACGAGGTAGGAGTTAGATCCACTAAAGTGTCTGTCCCCTGAGAGACTACCTCCTACCTTGGACTCAATACAATCATCAGACTCCAGACTTGCTCCAGACCGTCCCGAGGCGCTTCCTCTGGATCTGTCAATATACTTGCGATTAGACCATGCGGTGTGTAAACATCTCATCTACAAAAGGTTTGGCGAATTCGTTCAGAGTACAGTCATTGGGTATCTTTTCTTCCGTCAAACCGGTTTCAACACGAAGGGGGAAAATCCAACACTTTCATATTTATCTTCAATATTACTGCTCAAGATCTTCCAACGCCTTGAAGACGATTCCTGGACCCCGCAACGAATTTATTACTATGGTTGTGCTCTGATTGTCTCCAGTGCGCTATCTATGTTGAAAATCCTGAATCCCCCAAGGACTTTGCGCCATCCACTGTAAAACTTGGACGAGCTCCCAGATCGGCAGATCCTGCCCCATGACCGTCCCTTCACCCTGGCTCTGGCCTGCTAAACAACTTCGTTTCAATCAAGTACTCCAGTGCCGCCCTGTAATCGCCGCATTGCGCTGGATGCTGCTCATCAAGTACACTGGTCAACGCTTTCACCAGGAACCGTGTAGTTCTGTGAATCCGCGGAAAGACGGCGTCCTGCTTGACCTTCAGGATGCTCAAAACACACAGCCCTCGCAGGGACTCATGATCGCCAAAGCCATTGCGCATTGCGTTCGAGGCCTATGTGGGATATCATTTCAACCATCATCAGACCTTCAGCAGAGTCATAGTGGCGGATCTTCAGAACCTCGCAGGCGGCCTGGATAACTGAGTGTGCCGTGTTTTAGCCTCCATCAGAAGCCGAATTATCGTGTATCGGGTTGAGTACCGGTCCCGAGTCCGAGGGCTCGAGGCAGACTGTAAAGTGCCTGTAGCACAGCAATGGGTCGGATAGCGTTCAGGCCGGAACAGCTGAATTGCCGCTGGAAAGCCTCCAACGGCATCGAAAGCCCCCGGATACGTGGCCCACATAATATCCAAGAGAAGAGTAATCACTTCATGCTTAGATTGCCGCCTTGTGCTGAATAAATGAGTATCCAGAGCCCAGAATCCGAAGGACGGGAGGGTGCGCGGGCCCTGGGTCTGAATACTGGGTGCACTGAAGAGCCACCATGGCCTCCAAAAAGGGTGATTTCCAGAGCACCGCCAAAGAGGCGCCAACAACAGATCTTCGCGCCGCCTGTGTGAGTGCGAGCATCACCCTATCTGACGCGGGATCTCCGTTCCCCGAATCAGCCCAGCGATAGAAGCCCGTAAGCGCTGCAGCGGCAGTCCTGTTCGCACGAATGCTCGCCTCGGGCGAAAGGAGGTGAACCAGAGTCAAGTTTCTTCATCGCGTAAAGGCTCCAAGAAAGTTATTCTCTCATGGCCAAGAACAGAACGGAGTGCAGCTGAAGCTTTATCCAGTGCATCATCGTCATGTATTCCTGGACAATCTCGTGGTACTGCACAACCACTTGCTCATCCGTTTCTGCTCTGTATGCGACCGAAACGAGGAGTCCGACGAAGAAATTAGAGTTGGACTGTGCATGAAGCGACAACAACGATCCCGCGAATTTTTCTGCAGCTGCAGAATCCACGGTTGGACCGCGGGAAGGATTTTCGCACTTATAACACCCGCAAGCTTCGACTGGAACGGCGACTTGTGTGGTCGGTACTGCCGTCGAAAAGCGAGTAGCCCGAGAAGGCAACAACACCGGTAATGAAGATGAAGGAGAGGCCAGTGGTACACGATAGGTGCCGGAAGCACTACCAGCTGCAGCAGAATATCCGAGAAAATGCTGTCCACCAGGCCGACAACGAAGAGCAGGACAGGAATGACCAGCAGCTGCGGCATGCTCTCGATGACCGGGCCAAGCACTTTCTCCGCTTCCTTCCACCGCGTTCGAATATCAATCAGTTTATCTGTCGCCTTTGCATGGCGAGACAAAGTGATCATATGCAGGAATCCGCGGCATGTCACTGCGAGGGCCGCTACACAGAGCTAAATATATTCTGAGATATTCGCCACGACAAAAATCTCTGGTACGTACACTGAGGACGAGCGAAAGAGACCAATAGGCATTCACCCGAACATCAATAGGAACCGGTTGAAATTGCGCTGGGGCCACTACTTCCAAATTGCGGGTATCGACACCGCTGAGCGCTATCATGATGTCCGTGAGATTCGCCAGCAGCTCATTCGTCCGGGCAGCCTCGGTTTGGCGGAGGCCATTCAGAGATTCGACGAGGAAGGCTGTGACTATTGCAGAAAATAGACCGAGCTTCCAACCAGTGAGTTGTTGTTTCGGAACTTTAATGTCACTCACAAATACGAGAAGTGCATCCAACCCACTGCGCCATCTGTCAACCTTGGGCTGGATGGTCTCTGCAATGGTTGTCCGGAGTAAAGCACCCCAAGTGCTGTTACTTGTTGCAGGCACCTCAGGCATGGGCTGCTGTGACAAGTCTGCGCGCCGTGATCAGCAGTGCTGTCAGTTCGAGAGGTGTCAGTATGTACGAACCAGTAGCCATTTGTCGCTCCTCGAGACGGCACAGAAGCGAAATCTGCTCCTTCATCAGGTTGACATACTCCGGTACGGGTTGCTGCGACGAGGCTGAGCATCCAATTCAGAGTCAGTTCTTAGTGATTGAGCGGGATGTATTATAATCATTTATCACCTTGTCGCTCATCGATATGATGCAGGAGCGAAATCTGCTTTTCCATCAAGCGGGCCAACTTTCCGTCATAACTGAACATACACGTTAGTTTCAAACTCTTCAGAGGAATTGGATACTATGCAAATTATTCACCTATGAACCCTTCTGTTCGCGTCGATTCTGAATCCAAACGAGTCTTGCTCTCAAACACGAATTGGGTTAGAGAAATTGAAAACAAAAGATCGGGCATATTTACCTCTTCGGAAGAGCCAGTAGTGGGGAAAATATCAGTGTCGGTGGCGATTATATCCCTTGAGAGAATACTGGCTTGGCACTGAGTCTCGGAACTTGAGGGTCCGTTGGCGATAATCCCGGGACTCCTTGCAGATCCACAGACTACTCGTAGTTTGACATTTTGTTGCTTCGAGGGGAGGAGATATACAAACGTCAAGACCGGTGCTATCCGAAGAAAATTGGCGATTGTTTTCAGAAAGTGCTGCTCCGCGGCACGTTACAAGCTCGGCCTGATTTCCAATCGATGTATTTTCATTATTGAAACAGCGACCTTCAAAAGGCATTGTTTACATACCTCCGGGGTGAATTCCATGGATAGCGGCCGCCTTTCGCTCATCGAAAACGAGTCAGAGAGAGAGAGACAGTGCCTGAATGCGCTTCGAAGCGATGCCAACTCGAATTCATGTCAATCAAGTGGGAAGCGCGCAATAGCTGTAGTCTCACTAGTC
The DNA here is from genome assembly GCA_029282285.1 of Mycena rebaudengoi. Classification (NCBI taxonomy): domain Eukaryota; kingdom Fungi; phylum Basidiomycota; class Agaricomycetes; order Agaricales; family Mycenaceae; genus Mycena; species Mycena rebaudengoi. Next base: position 996 of record JARJCX010000195.1, on the reverse strand, counting down.
AGCTATAAAAAATTGTTCAAAGATAGTCGATGAACTTTAATACCTCCCCTGTGTCCAGGATGAATTTGAGATTTCCAAGGACTAAATATAATTCTGACTAACGCATTGAAGGGACGCGAGGCCGATGTTGTGGGTCAGGAATGAGCTTACATTCGGCATTTTCCGGTTCGTGATCTACAGAGGTGGCAGTGCTGCGTCACGGTCGGACTCTGAATGATTGAATCTCTCTGGAGTACGGAACATTTGGCTGGTCTCAGACCCTCAACGATAATCGATAATCAGTTGCGCCTGCTAACGCTCCTCGGCAGAAAACTCGACTGTCTAATCCCCATTTCCCCAGAGTCAGAACTTCAAAGACAACGACAAAACATCGATTTTGCACGAATTTTGCAACAATTTTGCAATGGCCAACCAGGTTTTCATGATAGAAGAGCTATGCGACCACATCACCAATGATATCTCCCTCGAAGACTCTTCTCAAGCTGACTTAAAATCCACCGCCCTCGTCTGCCGCACCCTCCGGTATTGCGCCCAATCTTATCTATTCCGCCACGTCCGCCTCGACCGTGACCCACACACGCAAGCCGCTACCGCCGCCGCATCTCGGCGCCTATCTACCATTCTCACCGAGTCTCCGCACCTCCTGGGCGCCATCCGGCAGCTACCATCCTTGCTATTCCTCAGATCCTGGAGCCGTTAATATCACGGAATATATGGTTCCGCTCCTGCAAGGAGCTCGTTTGAATTTCTGGGAGACACTCATGCCACCGGATGAGATGCATTACGCTTTTTGGAGAGCATCATCAGGTTGCCTTCCCTGTTCACACTAGAGATATCCCTTCTGCAAGGCGTGCCATTTGAGCGGTTTACATCCCTATTTGATAACTGCTCCCCAAATCTATGCACACTCGCCCTCCGCGGAGTCTACATCCATGCAGGCTAGTACCCGCACCCTTCCCATTCCAATTCTGGACGTGCCTCCTCTACTCGTTGCGG